>PVHP010016389.1:0-35856 GCA_004024765.1 Zapus hudsonius | reverse complement strand
TTATTAGAGATTAAGCAATTCTCAAGGGACCCTGCCTTGTATTGGGGGAGATTATACATTTGTGGTTGTATGTGGGAAAGTTATATCAAGTCAATAAGTCTGAGATAGGATTGCATGACCCTGCCCTAAGGCTATATAAAGGGGAAAGAAATCTCTGTCTCCCCCAGCCTCACTGCCTGGCTGGCTGCTGGTGCTTGTCATATATTATCTCTTTAATGGCATCTGGACAAAGCTTCCTTAGCCTTCCAGCCTGGACTAAAAACCAGTGCTCTCCAGGAAGCCTTTAGGCCTTCAGTGCTGGATTTGGACTGCTGAAGCATCCAGACACATGGACTCAGTGCCTACTGGTTTCTTGACACTTGGGCTTGCAGACTACTATTGTGGGACTGCCATGAGCTAATCCAATAAATCTTTTTTTAAATTATAATTCATTCTGTTGCTTCTGTTCCTCTAAATAACCCTGACTATATACAGATATCAAATAGGCAGTTTCACTTTTAGAAATACATGTTCTATAAATTTTTCTCTTTCTTTCTATCCTTCTTCTTCTTCTTCTTCTTCTTTTTCTTTATTCTTTTTTTTTGTGTGTGTGGTGCCTCACTGTGAACATGGTGTGTGTGTGTGTGTGTGTGTGTGTGTGTGTGTGTGTGTGTGTGAGCCAGAGCTCTCTAACTTTTCTGCCTTATTTCTTAGAAACAGAGATTCTCACTGAACCCAGAGCTCACTGGTCTTCCAGTCGGAGAGCTAGCCAGGGAGCCCTAGCAGCCCTCCTGTCTCCACAGTTCTCAGAACTGGGGTTACAGGCATGCATAATTATGCCCAGCTTTTATGTGAGCACTGTATTCAAATTTAGGTCCTCATGCTTGCACAGCATTCTTACATGGTGAGTCATCTCCCAAGCCTCTAACAGTTCTAATTATCTCAGAAAATGCCCCCACATCCCACACCATGCCCATACTAGTTGACACTACCCTTCTCGGGGGACATTGCTAGATTTTAGGTCTCATCTGAATGCCACCAGGATAGCAACACCAGTTCCTGAAAACCCACAGTCCACTTGCTTTCCATCTCTAAAGAGAACAACTGCTCCATTGCACCACCAATGCATGTTTTCATTCAACCAATATTTATTGACCATTCTCTATGTGGTAGACTGTTGTGTATAGTGGATCAATGCACAAACAGATTAAAAAAACACCTCTGTCTCCATGGACCCTAGATTCCAGTCAAAGTAGACAGGAGGACGGAGCACTGAACATTCGATGACATGGGCAAGTGTTTGAGGGGAGTGACAGAGGCAAAATCCTGACTTGAGTATATCAAAGAGATCCTCAGAAAAGATACGGTGGAGCTTGCTTTGCCAGCACATATACTAGAAAAGATAGGGTGGACGGTGAGTGTAGAAAATGACTTTGAGAATACCTGGTGCAAAGACAGCAGAGAAAGGAGGAAATAGTGGGTATGAGGGGGAGTGTCCAAGGGAAGGGAGGGGTGCAAAGCAGTAAGCGGATCGTACAACCCTGAAAGGCTGTTGGAATGCGGGCCTTAGAAGTGTGGTCAGCAAAGCCCATCACTCAGCACTGAGACTATGACAGAGGCACAATTAGTAACAACATGGTCAAGAGAAAATTGGATCACTGGGAAGGGTAACTGGATGGGGTGGAGTGCAACTTACAAGAGATCAGGAGGAGAAGGGAGAAAATCCTCATGAACCGTGACAGGAGTGATAGTGGAGAGAGTGATGATGCAGCACAGAACACATCCACTGAGGGAAGAGTGGAGCAGGGTTGATGCCCAAAGGAGGACCGTCTAAAAACTGAATGTCTTCCCTCTTCCTTATCTTTCCTTCTCTGTGCTGCAACATAAGCATCTCTAGAATTTTCCAAACAGCTTCAGAAGAATGAAGAGGAAGTGGGTGTTCAGAGAGAGGTAGCTATGGAGAATGGAGGCCAGTGAGGGTTACCTCCTCAACCTCTGGGATGTCTCCCAGTGGGAGAACCTAAATTAAGAGAAAGAATGCTTTTGGTGGCAAGGGTATCCCAGGAAAATGGTTTCTTATCTTGCAGCCACTGGGGTAGCAAAAGATCAAGAAGATGGGGATAAATAGCAACGACAGCTGGATCTAGGCTCAGCTTCTCTTTTCTCCCACACACCCAATATCCGAACATGGAAGGGAATCTTTTCCCTTTAAAATATAGAGAGGCTGGGGAGATGGCTCAGTGTTCAAAGTGCTTATCTTGCAAGCACCGCAACTAAGTTCAGACTCCCAACATTCATATAAAATGTCAGGCGTGATGCCACATAACTTTAACCCCAGTGCCAGAGGAGGCAGAAACAGGAGAATCCCTGAACTTGCTGGTTAGCTACTTAGTCCAATCAGTGAGCTCTGGGTTCAGTGAGAGAACCTGTCTCCAAAAATAAGGTCTAGAGTGACCGAGGAAGATACCCAATGTCTGCCTCTGGCCTCCAAATGCACACGCACACACACACACACACACACACACAATCCAAATATAAGTAGACTCAGGTAATTTCTTATGACATCTTCTGTTGTGTGCTTGATGTGCCTGTCCTGAGTCTACATGTTTTCTATATGGGTTACCATGGTAACCTCCTAACAGCTTCTATCATTTACCATTGTTCCTTGTAACCTCTTCTCAATTCAATGACCAAAGGGAAACTTCTAAATATAAATTAGGTTACACTCTTCCCCTGCTCAAAACTGTCTGTTGGAGCTTCATTTTATATAGAGTGAAAGCCAAGTCCTCACCAGCATGATTGTAACACCCTGTCAGCTCTGACCTCAACTGTTGCTTTGTTGGTCACTTAGAATTGGCCACATTGGCCTCCTATCTCTCACCCAAGCAGTTTAATCACACCCTTGTCTAAGGGCCTTTGCACCAGTTGTCCTCCTTCTGGAATTCTCTCTCCCAGGAGAATCACATAGCTAGCTCGCTGGATGCTCACATACTTGCTTCACCATCTCATGGAAATCTCCCCTGGAAATGTATAATAGTGTCAATCATTTCCTATTCATTCTCCCAGTATTGATGAGACAATCTTTCTTTGCTTGTTCTTCCTTTGCTTTTACTACGGCCTTAAAAATCTTCCATCAGTCCAAATAATTTCCTAATGTGTTATATTTATTGTTGCCTGTCTACTGAGCTCTTGACTATCCAATCCAAACTCATTTTCTCCCCTATGTTCCCATCTCAGTAGATGAGAACTTCATCCTTCCAGTTATTTAAGCCCAAATCTTTGAAGTCTTCCCGGGTTCTTTTTTTTCCCCTCAGATCTTTCTCCCAACATATTATGTATTACTCTTGGCTCTGTCTTTGGGACATATTCATAATCTGGCTGCTTTGCGCACTCCTCTTTTGCTTCCATAACTTCTTGCCAAGAGTGTTGCATCAGCCTCCTGTTTTCCCCAGTTGTCTGAGTTCCTCTCTCAGGGTGCTGGGAGAGCTCTAGTCTGTGTGGTTCTATTCTGTTTTTGTTTCATACCATAATCAGAGGACTTAAAGGCTCTAAATTGAACTCACCTTTACTCTGCTGCAAATCAACCAGAGATTTCAATCTCTTTCAGAATAAAATCCAGTGTTTTCTATAGCTTATAAAACCCCAACAATTCTCTTTTGATTCTCTGCCCCTCATTCATTCACCTTAGGACATTACTATTTGCTTCTCCCAGATACAGTCCATCTGACTTCATTTGGGGGTGTGCTCCAGTGCTAATTCCATACAAACACACAGTAGAGAGTTATGTGAGGTGATATTCTTCCACAACATACTCATAAATCCTACTGCACATATGCATATACATTTGTCAATTTTCAATAAATAAATGTTACTATCAAAGACTTCACTCTATTCCAATTAGCATCATGCTGACACCGTTTCCCATCCATTTAACTTTTCTTCTCCCTTTGTACTGATGCATGACATGATATATTTATGTATCTATGTTGTCTCCTCTAGAGAATAAAGCCTCAGTTATAATGGTTCTGTTCACTCACTACGCAAGAGTTTTGAAATGCAGTGCATTAGCAATAAATGGGTATTTCTTAAATAGATTGAATCTGTAATAAAGAATATACCACCTGACTCCAATTCCATCATTGACTTGGCCATTGAGCATTTATACACTTTTTTTATTATGAGCTCATGTTAGTAAGCATTTTTGGGTCTCTAGGTCACAATACCAGCTGCAAAACAGAACATCAAGAAACTAGGGAGAAATTTGACAACCACTTAAAATATTCTTACAAATGTAGTTTGAATCGCATTTGAGTCATATAGCAGGAAATCAAGTGTGGGACTCATATGTAAGTTAAAAAAAGTTTAAAAAAAGATACTGATGTCAAATAAAGTAGTGGTTCATATGTTCATGTTGACCAAATGAATTAAGACTGTAAGACATTTTTCAAGGAATTTTATGTGTGACATTTTGATGGTCCACAGAGTACTCAAGCATTATAAATCTTTTACATTTTCACTCATGATAGCTATAATCTATCTTCTTGTTTCTCAAAAGAAAGAAAACACCTATATTCAGGAAGTCATAATAAATTTTATTTGAAAATTAATATCTCTGGCCAGAGTTCTGGCACCCTTTGAAAAATGCTTCAGATGTGGAAATAGTTGTGTTAAAAGATTTATTTTATTTACTTTAGCAATACTGAGAAGCACTGCTCTGATACTGAGTTTGGAAAACGGGTGTCTATATTTTATTTGTGCTACATTTAATTAGTCTTTTATATTTGTGGGGTGTGGTTTGGTGGGAGGAGCCAGGACCACAGATGGGGAGGTATAATGTAGGAATCAGACATCCAGGGCTCCCACCAAGGAACAAGTCTATACATCTTACCTTGTACCAGATGTGTGACTCTGTTTGTTGTGACCTAAATACACTAAATAATACTTATTATTTGGTTAGAAAATGTTCAATAACTAGTTATTTCTCTACGAACCAATGATGTTAGACTTCTTTTCTTTTGCCATCCTCTGAAATTTCCTTGGTGTGTGTGTGTGTGTGTGTGTGTGTGTGTGTGTGTGTGTGTGTGTGTTTCCTTACACTTTAGAATTCCTTTCTCCTTTGCTCAGAACTTACTTCACTTCTAGGGATAGGAAGGAGAAATGCATTTTTCCCCAGATATGCACAGATATTCTTAGTAGGAATAAAAGACAAAAGTCTAGTGCCTTTGTGGTGACTATAATTAATAACAATCTACATTATTCTTTAAAAGTGTGTAGGCAATCGTACTACATGCTCTCCCCTCTAAGTATGTGTTATTTAGCAGATATGACAAGATGTCATCTATCAATTTTTAAAAGCACATGTAAATGGGGGAGTGGAGGAATGTTTCAGCAGTTAATGGGACTTTCTTTCAAAGCCTGTAGGCCTGGGCTCTATTCCACAATACCCATGTAAAGCCAGACACACAAAGTGGCACATGTGTCTGGATTTCATATGCAGTGGTAGGAGGCCCTTGCACAAACTTTCTTTCTTTTTCTTTCTCAAGTGATAATTTTTTAACTGTAAGTAACAAAACAAATTGAAAAGACAAGTTACCTACTCAAACACACTTTGGCAAACGTCCAACTTCATGACCTTCCTCCCCTGCTCTCTCTGGCATCACCCTGTTTTATTTTCTTCCTAGAATTTATCACTGCATGAAATGATCTTTCCTACTTATTTGTTTAATTACTAGTTAATCTTCCTTACATCTTCCAACTTCCATGAGTATAAAAACTACACTTAATTTATTAGGACTTGTTAAACCAATTTGCCCTGTAATAGAGCCATAGCAGACACATAGCAGTTACGAACAAATATTATGTTGAATTATCTTTGTGTGCGAGTGCAGAAATACAGATGTTACAACACACTAATAGAGGTCAGAGGACAACTCTGAATGTTGGTCCTCACCTTCCACCATACTTGAATCAAAGTCTCCTGTTTTTCACCTTGTGAATTCCATGTTGGCTGGCCAACTAGCTTCTGGGACTCTCCTGTGTCCACCTCCCACCTCACCCTAGGTATACTAGAGCTCCAGACTCTCATGAATTCAGGTTACCAGTCTTGTGCAGCACCTTACCTTGAATCCATCTCTTCATCCCCCTACATTTTGAAGGGTAAAATTGAAATGACTTCTTTCTGGGCCTGAGATCCTTTTCTCTAAGATGAAAGAGTGAGGTCCTAACTCCGTAGCTTCTGCATCACACAGGGGTTTAGGAATGCAGATCCCCAGGCCCCTCCCCAGACCTGCTGCTTCCCAGACTGAGCATGAGACCCAGGGCCTGTGACCCAACAGCCCAGCAGGCTCCTGGATGTGCACTGCACTGTGAAAATCACTGCACAACAGAAGCATTGTTGGCACTGTAATTAAGGAGCAGTTCTTATGCAGCAATGAACAGCAAACAGCACCAGTGAGCCCAAGTGGATCAATTTAGCAAATTTTGACATTACTTCATATTCATTTTAAATACTAAAAGTACATTTCAAATACATTTGAAACTTACTGTGTGTGTCTTTATTTTCCCCACCATCTCTAGAAAAGGCACTTGTATAAATTTAAAATTCCACTAACAAGGCATATGAATCATCGTTTCTCAGGTGCTTAGGAGATGAATCAAAGTGTCAAGTACTTTCTGCCCAAGCATGAGGGCCTGAGTTCAGATTCCTCATGCCCATATAAAAAGCTGGGTGAGAGACAGGAGAATCTCTGGGGCTAACTCATTAGCAATGTAACTGGTGAGTTCTAGGTTCAGTGAGAAAACACGTCTCGAAGAATAAGGTAGAAAAGGACTTAGGAAGACCCTTGTGGTGGGCCTCTGACCTCCGTGTGCAGGTGTACACACATATGCATGTACTTGCACACATATGAGTACACACATATGTACATCACACACAAAATTAAAAATACAGGGCCTTCATTTGTGATGTATTTCCAACCTTATCTTATTCCCCTAAAGATACTTTATGTGTCACCTTACCAGACTGTATATTATAAATCAAATGCAGACGCTACTCGAAAATCACCCACAGAATGAGATAAAAATGGAACAGATACTAGTTGGGAAGATGGCCCCGTGGATAAAGCATTCATTGCAAAAGTGTGACAACTAGAGAACCTGTGCAAAAGCCGGACACAGTCGCCTATCTGTGATCTAAGCCCTCCTAGGGGGAGAGGTCATAAAGCATTAAAATACTCGGGATGTTCGTTTCTCAAAGCCTTGAGTTTCTAATTAATTGTCTATCTCCAAAGGAACGTCTCTAATACCCACTCGACCACACACAACACAAGCCGACACAGCTTGTTTTGAGGATGCCAAGGAACGTGTGGAGGATGACTCTCTTTTAGCCATGCTAAATGGAAAAGCTCCTTCAACTCTCCATTGTCGGATGGTATCCTGGGCCCTGAAAACCATTTCTTGTGCTATTTAAAGAAGGCCATGTCAGTGGGGACTGCCTCATTCCGGACTAGATTCTACTTACACTGAGTGGATGACATGGAAGAATGCACTCCAATTAGTTTCTGGTAAGAACAACATCAAGCTGGCATGTGTCTGAAACACTACTCAAAAATCAAATAGGAAGAAACAACATTCAGAACCTTTCAAAGGTCCACATTAATTTGTTCTCATGAGTACCACAAACTCTCTGACTTAAGCAGCATCAAATTGAAGTCTCCTCCACAAGCTTCATTTCACTGGATTTCTGCAGAATTATTTGTGGAAATTTTATAAGACCCCAAGTAAAGGGCTGTTTCTGGAATGCTAGCAGTCTGTGCCTATTGAGCACTGGAAATGTGTCTGGGGTGACAAAAACATCAAATATTTATCCTATTTCATTGTAATTAATTGAAGTTAGTTTTGAATGTCTTGTAAGGGTCTAGTGGTTATGCTGAAAAACACAATGTGTTTTATGTGTGGTGTGTGTATGTGTCCAAGTACATGTGCATAAGTGATGTCAATGTCTCCCTCCATCACTTCTCCATCTAGAGTTCATTTGCAGTGACAGAAGGTCTCGAGTGTCCATACTCTCACTCTCTCTAATAAATAAAATATTATAAATATCAATTTATATGACAAAATATCTGAAAGTAAAAGATATTTATTTATGACATAGGTTTCAATTGCATAGGTGAATAATCAGCACTTAAGTAAAATTTTCAAGATGCAAAAATGGTATAGGGACCAAGAACGTGGGCTCCTAGGGGAAATTCCCACTACCAGAGAGCTACAGAGAGGCTACACCCATTAGAATCTAGCCAAAATAGCAACGTTTGTCTCACTCTCCAATGGAGATTCTGTCTATATTTTTCAGATGGCAGTGATAGAGCCGGAGGCAACCCAAGTCCACCAACAAGACATTGGATGATGGCTGACATCCTGGCAGGAGACAAGGCCCAAATGAAACCTATGAGAAGGTGACAAGACACACAGGAGACCGATCACCACAGCAAGTCTGATAACCATGAAAGGTCAATGGAGACAGACACCCACCAATGATAACCCACACAACCCAGGGCAAAGATCCAGAGATACTTAAGATCTCAACAACAAAGCAGACTCAAAACTCACCCGCCATGACTCAGGGAACTGAGCGGAAGAGGGGGAGGAAAGAATGTAAGAGCCATGGTGGGGGAGAATATCCAGAGACATCGCCCCACTCATCAACAATGCACAAAGGGGGAAGAAAAAAAGAACAGCTGGCTCCCTCTGGTGCAGTTCATACCCACCAACCTATGGACAGATCCAGTATGCACACCGAAGAAGTACCCCAGTGGGTAGGGGACGGAGAGGCGGGAAACAGGGACACCTTCACAAGATTGGCTCACACAATGTACATACTTAGTCATAATAAAGATATTAATTTTTAAAAATGGTATATGTGGCACCCTTCCCTTCAGGAACTCATAAAAGGAACTATCCTTAAGTAAAAGAGTGATTTTTGTGACTCTAGGGGCTCCTAACTCTCTGATTTATAAAAAAATCACATTTGTTCCTGGCTTTGCAGCCTTGTCTTCATTTGTTCACTTGCTCAGACATGTACACACCAATTCCTCAGCCTCCGAGTACAGAAACCTGGCTGCTGGGATCCTTTCTGACAGCTGCCATCCACGTCACCGTGAGTCAGAAGGGATAAAGGGAGACTTGTGGGATGAGAGGGGAATTTCTCTTTTATTAATTTTTTAAAAGGTTGTATTCTTAGCCATCTCACCCCACTCCAAATCTGCTGAGGGTCTTCTTCAGTGGGGCTATTGGTGCTCACTGTGTGGACCAAGTAAGCCCCTGAAACTCAACAGCTCCATTAACTGGGAAAAATACAGCCTCGTTTCTGCTAGGGAAACACACGCCAGGCTTCAGACGTCAGATGAAAGCTGGCAGTATTGGCATGACAAACCCAGGTGGCTTAGTGCAGAATGATGCCCCCCTCCTGCCGGCCTCCTGGCTTCCTGGAGACTGTTATGAACCAAAGCCATAAATGGAAAGGGGCATCAAAATGCTAAATCTGTGTGACACTTCTTACACAGTAACTTCATGTTGGGTTGACAAGTATGGTAAATATATGGTAAATGCCCCACCTGCATGAGAAAATGTATTCTACCATCTGGATAGTAAAGAAAGAGAGGCTAGGAAGATGGCTCAGTAGACAAAACTTGCCCTGTCAGCCCAAGTACCTGAGTTCAGATTCTTAGCTCCCATGTAGAAACCAGATGCTGTAGTGCTAGAGACTGCAGTCCAGTCCGTGTAGGGAGAGAAGGGAGGCAGAGACAGGAGACTTGCCCAGAAGTTCTTGAGCCATTTGCCTGGAGAATGCAACACCATGAGCAATGAGAAGCTGCCTCAAAGAAGGTAGAAGCTGAGAACTGACACTCGACAGTTGTCCTCTGACCTCCACACAAATGCTGTGGCACACACATGCCCGCCATGCTTATGCTCACACGGACATCTGTACTCATATACACATAAAAGAAAGGAAGGAATAGCTTTAAAACAAAAGCAAATTCAGCTGAAATAAATCTCGGTAATGTACACTCTGTTTCGGTCACAAAATGTTTTAGTTGTTAGATGTCAGGAGCCTAAACTCCCAGCCGCATGGAGATTTAGGCCCTATGCCTTCAGCACACACGTCGGGTGACGATGCTCCAAGCCTGAGCCTAGAAGGCTGTTCGTGACAGTGCCTCCATGTTGGACATGTCCCTCCAGGGCAGAGGCACCGGGAGAAATCCCTCCCAGCCCTGGTTAATCACAGTTTACCAATACCTGGTCCCAGCTCTTGTGCTCTGGATCAGAAATGGCAGACGCTGCCATAAGACATGCGGTGTATGTAGCTCGCAGGAAGTTGGTTTCAGGAATCACAAGTTCAGTTAGGATTCTGAGCTCAAAACTGAGTTTAAGGGCTGGGGAGATGGCTCAGCAGTTGAGGCACTTGCCTCCAGTGCCTGGGGCCCCGGGTTCAATTCCCCAGTGCCCGCTCACATAGGGTGGTGGCCCTGGTTCTCTCTCTCTCTCTCTCTCTCTCTGCTTGAAAATGAATAAATAATATATTTTTAAAAGTTTAAAAAAACTGAGTTTGAAAGTATTGTGCTTAAAGAGGAAGTGAAGGTATTCCTTAGCTGGGTAAGAGGATAAACATTTCTTTGAGAGTTTTTGGATCATTATTTGCTTTATCAAACTTAAAACCAGAACCAAACAGACCTTCATTCCTTACTTTGCCACCTTACCTTGGCTACCTCATTCACAATTTCTCAGTGCTCACAGGGAAAAAATAAAAAAAGGAAAAGAAAGGATTAAAAAAAGGGGCCCAAGTAAGGCAAGGAGACTCTGATGTTCAAGGTCTGAGGGCTCAGATGTGTGAGCTGCTGGAGGTCTGATGGTTCCACTTCAGTTGATTTCCTAGCTGATTTCAAAAAGCCAGCTTGCCCAGCCTTTCTCCATCCAGCACAGAAGATTGTGAAGACTTAAACACATTAGGGAGAAAAGAAGCCTAGCACAGAAAGGAGAGAAGTCTGTTTGAGAAAAAGACCATAAGACTGTAGCCAGACAAAAAAAAAAATTAGATGTTCTTATTTTTTTAAACATGATTCCTTATTCAAATTATACTCCTGCTTATTAAGAGCAGCCAGGAAAATGAAGTTATTGCTGCATGCGAATTTTCCTCTCTGCTGTCATTTCAATTTAGTTATTGCTCAGACATCTGTAATGGAAAGAACTAGGGGCTTACAGCAGGGTTTCCAACCTGCTTCGAAATCTGTCCCTGGGTAGAGGACGGAAGTTGGACAAAAGACTGTGGCCCCCAGGGAGACTTGCTTCTTAAACAAATGGTCCTAATTTATACATCACAGTGCAGATGGGAAGATATGAAGAAGGGATAACTGTGATACTCAACATGCCAGCTGAATCCAATTTCCATTGTCTTTTTTTTGAAAGTGACAGTAAAGGAGCATCCTGCTACACAAATAATCCAAAAGATTTTACTTGAATGATTTTAACTTGGAGCCCAGGATTCATGTGTGGTAAATGTATTGAGATTTGAAGAGAAGGGCTGCTACATGGTATCACCATTTAAGGCGAGGTAGAGAAGGAAGGTGAACTCTAAGGCATTGTCTCCCCATAGCAGGACCGACTGACGCATTCATGACCCCACAGTGGCTACTGACATCCCCATTGAGGAGGGACCTCAGTGGAATAAGGACAGAGAAGAAAGAACAGAAGAGTTTTGTTGATGCAAGGCACAGCTCTCACCTAAAGGGAATAAAAGGTAGTTTATTCTGGAGCCAAATATGAATGACCATGGGCCAGGAACACAGATCTAGGTTGCCCCATTTCCATGTTCCAACAGTTTCAGGAAGGTTTTATAGATACAGAATAAAAGAAGGTCATAACTTAAGGCATTTTGCAAATGCATTAGTTAAGTGAGTTACAGCAAGGCAGTGTACGCCCTGAGCTGGGGGTTAGAATTTAAATAATGCCCAGCAAAAATTTCAATGCACCTCGAAATTTAAGGAATACCCAATTTCTTGCCTACAAAGTTACAGAATTCAAATCATAGACAACCAGATATTAAGGTATAGTGGGAGACTTTATTTAAGGGAACATGGGGAGTTATGGAGTTCTCCAGTCACCAGTATGGGGAGAACACGTGGGAGAGGTTTTAATAAAATCTGTGCTGTTCAGCCAAATAAGCAGAACAAGGAAAGATATCAGAGGGCTCTCATCATGAGATCATGAAATCACACAGGAGATCATGTGTGAGAGATTTATGTGTGGAGATCTTGAGTCCCCCTCACCCTAGGGCTGGGGTGAGGGACCTTATCTGGAAAACGAAAGTACTCCTTCTAGGATGCCATGTGGAAGAAAAGAGACTGGCCTTTGTTCTAGGGAAGCTTTAAAAATTTCCATTAGGTAAGTCAGAGAGACAGCTGATTGGCCTATACCTGACCAATTAGGTTTTTTTTATCTAGGTTTGAGCTCTGACTAGAGACACCTCCCGCTCAAGGGGAGGGGGGTATAAGGAGCTTGCCTGAAACTTTCACAGCAGGGGTCTGTTTTACATTTTAAAAGGATAATGCAGATAGGCTTGTTGGCACACACTTTTAATCCCAGCATAAGGGAGGCAGAGGTAGGAGGGAGGCTACCCTGAGACTACTTAGTGAATTCCATTTCAGCCTGGGCTAGAGCAAGAGGCTACATCAAAAAAAAAAAAAAAAAAAAAGATAATGCATGATCAGGGTATTATGTCAGATAGAAGATGGGCAATGGATTGGCTACATAAAGGGACAAAAGGTAGTCCCAGGTAAATCTTGCTATGAGCATTTCACCTCTAAAGGAAGTCAATGCCTTCAGCAGGTGTAGATGTCACAATGTCACACATACGTGTGTGTGTGTGTGTGTGTGTGTGTGTGTGTGTGTGTGTGTGTGTGTGCACTACATATTGTGGAGGTCAGAGGATAAGCTCAGGGTCTTGGCCCTCACCTGCTACCCTCTTAGAAATACTTTCTCTGGTGGTTGTTTTAGTTTTGCCTCTTGGAAGGTCAGAATAGCTGTGTCTTGGGGACTCTCCAGATTCAACCTCCCAGTATTGTAGGCACACTGGGGTTATAGACACATGTGCCACTTTTGCATCTGGCTTTACATGAGTGCTTTGGATTCAAATTCCTGTCTTCAGGCTGACAGAACCAATGAGCTGTCTCCCTAGCCATCTAATTCTCACGCAGTGTGAAATCAGCTCCAATAAACACCCAACAGACAATCCCTCAGCCTTGGCCTGTTTGCTCTGCAGCAATTAATTTAGAGCATTTTATACACATTTTAAAAACAAATACAATCTTTTTCCAAGTGGCATTTGTAGACATGTGACCATTGATATTCTTTTCCTTTTCTGACACTTTTTTTCCTATAATTTTCCAGAATTTCAAAGTTTTGTAGAGCAGATAAGTCTTTTCAGATTATGTAAAATCATCAGTTGGACTGCACGGTGTCTCGGGGGGTAAAGTGTTTGCTAGGCAAGCATGAGGGCCCGAGTTTAGATCTCAAAACTCACATAAACACTGAGAACAGTGGCCCCTGCCTGGAACCCCTGGTGAGACAGGGCTGCAGAGTTAGTGAGCAGAGCAGATAACATGGATGCTCTTCTCTTTCCACCATGGACTTCCTGTTTTTGTACATCAGCCTGACCTCCATGTTTGAAGACAGCAAAGTATTATGATATCTTGTTGGGGGAATGACACTCAACTTCCCAAAGCCAAGATTGGAGGTAATGAATGGTGCTTCCTTAAGGACTATTATCCTTCTGTTTTGTGGAAATTGTCCTTTTAGTGAACTTAATGTGCCAATGCAAAGCTCTGATCCAGTCCCTCTACTATGAAAAACCTCCTTGTAGTTCCTTGTTGTCTATCCACAGCCAGGAAGATGTACTTATTATAGTCATTGCAGAGATTTTAACATTCTGTATATCTACTGGTGCACCAGGAATTTCATGCATTTGCTAAATTTTTACCATGGAGTGCATTTTCATCTAGAACTTCTTCACTTTCAGTTTGCTAGTCATCTTTGGAAATGCTAAACTGTAAAATAAAATTTAAGGGTCTAAGTCTTGTTTCTCATACATACCTGAGGTTTGTTAAGACTAGGCAGAAAATGACAATGAAAGACGAGAGAAGAAATGAAAGGATAAATGATAATTTCCCTTCCACAGTGAGAGTACATGTACTAGGAAGTATATGAGCCTAGGAAGCGTATCAGTGATAAGAGGATATTGCAGCTGCTCCAGCTGAATGTCTAATTGAAATGCAGAATCCAAAGTGATGGGCATGTGTACATCCACAGGAATCTAGAAAGGTGATCTTGATTAATACTATCTGCATTTCTAAGCATAGCAGGCAAAGCAGATTTATGTGGGTAGACACTGAGTACAACCAAGAGAAACATGTCCTCAAAGTGAACCTGGTCCACAGATAGCCAATTTGGACTTTTCTATGACAGGAATATAGCATCATTTTCCCAAGCAACCAGAACACAGCCATCAGTACCATTTAATCCCAAACTACCAGACCAATGGGTGGTTGACTTGAATTGCTTTTGATGCACTTGCATATCATCCAACTGGTGGTAATTTCTGTGTGTTTGTGTTTGCACCTAATACCTCTTAAAATATCTTCAAAAAGAGGTAAATACTCTACTGTAGGATGCACTCATTTGCAGTCCCCATGAGAAAGAAATTAACAAAGGAATAAAAACTATATAGAAGAAAAAAATACTGAAATTCTCCCTTGAAAATTCTATGCTTTGTAAAGTATAGAATGAATTGTTTTTCTTAATCCTGTCGTGAGTGGAGCTCTGGGTTAAAATGGGAATCAAGCACTCATTCTGTAAGTGTGGAAATTTCTATTGGTACATATAATGTTTGAAGCATGAGGGAGTCTTATGGGATCATCATCACCATGAGCTCATATTGACTGTATGTCACCCTATTCCTTCTGCCACTCAGGAGCCATACTTAACTTCATGCATCTATGAACCTCACTCTGAATGCTTCAGCCTCACTCCCTGTGAAGACACTAGCTTGCTTTTTCTCTAGTATGTGTCTGGGGCTATGATTTCCAAGAATAAACTCTTTGCAGTCTTCAGAGCTATAGAGGTGGTGTTCTCAGTGAATCCCAGTCCTGAACACTGTACCCATCCACAGAGACACTCAGTGACCATAGAATGAATGACCCTTTGAATGAAACATGGCAGAAAACATTTAGAACTATGGGTCCATCAGATATAAATGCTAGAGCCCTCCATTGCTTGGAGTGTTCAGGTGAAAAATACATGATAGCATTTTTATGAGAACTCAGAAAGTTGAATGAGATTGTCTCTTAGATCCCTTCCTGTGGTGAGACAAGCAGGGTGTTCACCTTTGCCAGACACTTGCTCTAATGCCTGGGCTGCGGAGTTAGCGAGCAAAGCGGATAACATGGGTGTTCTTCTCTTTCCACTGTGGACTTCCTGTTTCTGTACATCAGCCTGAATTCCACCTGCCACCACTGCATTGCCTCTAACCTATGAAATCCACTCTGCAGGTCCTGCAACCTGGAGAGGTGGGTAAATTAACAGCTCCTGGAAGCATCCCTCACCCATGAATGGAGATAATGGGTAAATACTTCACTCTCTTGGCCATTAGATGGGATGGTACCAGCCGTTCTGGATGTCAAGCAGGCTCCTTTAGATCCCTGTAGTAACTGGCTCTCCATAGTGTGTGCCTCTCTAACCACCCGCCCTTCCTACCACATAGCTCATTCCCTCCCCTCGCTTCCTGGGATCATCTCCTAAATGAATGACTTACATTCATATCCTTGCCACCAGATATGTTTAACCTCAGTAGTTTATTTTTCTATAATTCACAGGAGACCCACATTTGTTCCTCCACTGTGGATTAAATTCAAGAAATAGCAGTTCTGAGGCAAAAGTCTCAGGAGCCAGAGCAGCATGGGCCCTGGCTAGAGAGGCATGATTGGAACAGCTGTGTGTTTCACATGCTGATTTACGGCTCCCACTCCTCCCAGCTGAGGCAATGTCTAGCACTAAAGCGAACAGTGCAAGTGGAATTTCACCATGCAACTGCCAGTGAGTGAGGTGCCTGCCTCCTTTGCTAACAGCACTAGCTCCACAACATGTTAGTGGAAAACTGTTCCATGGCTGAAGTGCCACACATTTAAACAGCAAGGTCAGTTGTTTGCAGAGATAATGGTGTGGGTTCTAAGTAAGGAGAAAGGTGAGAAATAAATTAGAATCTGCGTCTTGTCTGGAGCCAATAAATACGCAGAAGCCAAATCAGCTTACTTTATAGTTATGAAATGCTTTGGTAACAGCAGGGTCCCTGTGGCAGTCAGCCACACACCGCTGGGATGAATCTCCAAACCAGGCACAATTTATGGGAGGAAACGATTTATTCAAGCTACAGATCCAGGGGAAGCCCCATAAAAGTGAAAGAGGCTGGTCCTCTTTCACAGGTCCAAGCAGAGAGAAAATCCCATCACCAACACCACACACACAATAGCAAACAGGCAGGAGAGCCAAAGAGAATTCCTTCCCCTTTATATAGCCTTAGGGTGGGGTCTTACAACCCTTCCCCAGACTTAATGGCTTCCTGAGTCTCTGGAATTTCCTTCCTGCACTGCCCACACAGGAAAGGATGTTTACTTCCAGCTTCTTTACATCCTGCCCTTGCTGAGAGGCTGCCTTCCTGTAAACATCCTCAGAGACCCACCCAAGATAATTAAAAAGATCCAAGTTGACAACAAAACCTAACCATCACAGTCTCCCATAATGATTGCACTTAAATACCAAGCACAAGTTGGTCTTTTCTTTCCTGTTTAACTTTCCAGGGAAAAAAAACACTACTGTAGGCAAGTACGGGATGTTTTCTTCAAAGTCAAACAGCCCTGAGATTGACAAGCTTTGAGATTAATACTCTCATTGCAAATTTGGTAGAGCCACATGAATGTGGAATACCATACGCCTGATGGCACACTGAGGGACCAGTGAGCAGATCCAGGCATGATGCTTCTTTGATAATTTGAAATGTGAAATCCTTCTAAATCTGAAAGTATTTTAGCAGTAACATGCAAGAAGTGAATAGTTGAGCTCATGTGACAAGTCACAGTCAAAAAAGCAAGTGTACTAAAAATATTGTGTAAAATTACTTTCAGACTAATGTGCATAGATAAAACATTAATGAATTTTGTGTTTATAGTTTGTTTTATGCCTAAGAAACATCATTACTCAAAAGTCAAATATACTCTGGAACCCAGCACCCCTCTGGTCCTCAGTATTCTGGTTAATTTCGTGTGTACACAGAATGTCTCCCATTTGAACATCTCTCTGTAAGTAGAGATCCCTACCTGTAGATTCACATGCCTCACTTAATCCCCATCACCAATAAAGCGTATTTCTAACTTGATGTTTTCATGGCTGACTTGAGTCTACCTGCAAGAACCTAAAGGATTTTTTCTGGCTTTGGTTTTCAGGGAATACATACCATCAAGGCAGGAAAAGCATAGCAACAGGAGCCGGAGACCAGCCAGTCAGGTTGCAGCCACAGGCAGGAAGCAAAGTTCAAAGTGAAGTTAGGCTGCAAAACCCTAAGGCCCCTCCCCTCAGCTAGCCACCTTCTTCACCAGGTAGAAGTTCCACAACCTTCCCAAATGCACCAGCAGCTGAGGGCCAAGTCTTAAAACACAGGAGTCTGTGGGGGTATTTCACATTCAAGCCACAGCAGGGTAGGAAGGTAAATAAAAGAAGTTAGATCAGGCCTTGGAAGTTGTCTACTTCCCTCCTTCCAAGCAGCATGGTTGGATACCCAGCCACCAGCTTGGCCAGGCAGAAGGCTGACCTGGAGGTTGGCAAGGACACAGAGAACTTGCCTATTAACTACAGTCATCTGTTGTATGAGCACACAGGCTTACCTGTACCTTGTGTCACCCTTTTAATCATATCAATTAGCTACATCTCAGGGAATGAAAATGGAAAAAAAAAGAAAAACTAAAACCATTCATTATTTAAGAACAGGTCAGAATGTAAACCTCCACATCTGCTAAGCCGGGGTGGAAGTTCGCAGATCACTAGCACCTCATGTCCCCCTATTTTGTGATTAATTTTAAATGCGTAGCAATGACTTCATTCCCATCTTAAATATCAGAACAGTTATGCCACAGTGTGTTTGCCAGCCTTCAGATTCTATTCCTCTGAACATCCCTTTGAATAATTTAGGGCTGTGCAGGTTTACGCTTCCAGATCTTTCTAGATCTTCTCAGGTATGGCTGTAGGCAGTACAGAAAACATAACTTTGCTTCATGAAAATTCCCCTTTCTTTCTCTGTCCATCTTGTTCTCCCTCTTCCTTACAGAAGTGGCTTCGTATTGTTTCCTCCACCACAAACAATGTACATAATCTTATTTCATCCTTCCATCTCGGTGTGATCACCATCTTTGTCACCAAATTAAAAAGTTAGTTTGCTAGACAATCAGGCGAACGGTTCCTGGACCTTGGTGGATCAGGGATCTGGGGGATCTCGTGTTCCCAGCACTGGGCCTGCTCTGGGCCTGGTAGAATGGCCAAAGCAAGAGAAGAAACAAGGCCACCTGCCACAAACCACTGCTCTACCCAACTGCCTCAAACTGACTGGGGATCATTTTCAAATTCAGATGCAAAATTTTACTATTTCTCCTAAAAGCTATAAAACACTGTCCACCTCACACCTGACTGAGCAGAGCCAGGAGGGCACATTTTCTCAGCTCACCCACCTCTTCAGCGGCTTCAAGGAGCAGGCAAAAACACTCAGAGTTTTCACTGGAGATAAGAGTGATTTTTCAAAAAGTAATATGGGGTGAGGTCAAGGCTGACACGGTTTCTTTCACACTTGCTACCTTCCACTCCCTGAATACAATCCCGGCCCTGTTCCGAAGAGCCCTGGCCGTTTCAGAGCCATGAAGTCATCCCAGCTGCAAATGCAGCCTGCTGCACAGGCCCGGGGAGAAAGTGGCTGGTGTCCCATCCCCCAACAGCTACAAAATATCTCCCTGATGCTGTCCCAGGACTGCAGGGACACTGAGAGAGAAGGTTGGGGGAGGAAGGGAGAAAAATACGAAGGGAGATCCGGAGTTGATGGAGAGATGCCAGGAAGAGAAACGGTGCCCCATTTGAGGTCAAGCAAACTCACTGTCTGAAGGCAGCCCCACACCCTGGGTCTCCTGGCCAAGACCCAAGGCAAAAGCCACTGTGACTGGAAAAGTATGATACCCACTGATGGCCTCCAACATGTCAACCCAGTTCCACACAATAAAGCCAGTAGTGCATGTGGGGAGTTTCAGAACTGGGGTCACAGGTGTGGGGCCTTCAAGTGAGGCCTAGATGAGGCAGTGGAAAAAGCTACATAAATGCCAGCTCCACAGAGGGCCACCATGGGCCTCTGGCTTTACAACCTCTTTCCTGAGGTATTCCTCCAGGACACCTGGCAGTAGAATTTCTCCATTAGTGTCGAAGCCAGCCAATGAGAGCAAGCTACTCCAGGGGTCCCCACAGAGGGCCCAGGCTTCTCAGCCTAGCAGGTGGCAGCCCAAAAATTTCTGGGTGGGCTCTAGAGTTGAAGCGGCATGGAGTTCTTTCATCTGAACTGGAACAGTGACGGTGCCTGCTTTAAACCTAGACCCTCATACCATCTGAACCCTTAAAGAGTATCTGTCTTTGGCAGGACACACACTACAATTCTGTGTGTTTTGTGGGGACGACGAGGGGCCTCACAGTTTTAATTGCACTACTGTTTTTGGTCCTTAAGGAAATTGCCATCTCAGCCAAGCCTGGAAAGGTAGGTGAGAAAGTCTCTACAGTTACTGGGTACGAAGAGCCACAGAGAGGCCGGCAAGGTCTGGTGGCTCAGGGGGATGCTGCATGGTGCTAGGGGTAATGGAGGTGACAGGTCTCTCTGATGGCCAGGCATCCATTTTGGTTCTGCAGTCTCCATTTTCTCCCTGTGACCACAAAGTTGCTGTTATACCCTCATAAACCTCTGCAACATAGACCAACAACTCCTGGTTTGCCTGAATCTTAGCCTAGAATCATTATTGAAGTAAAGGCTGCTGTGAAGGGCGTCTTTGAAAATGAGGAAGAGATTCTAGAATCCCTCCTGCCAACCCCATGTGATGATGGTATTGGGAGGTGGGGCCTTAGGTAAGTGACTAGATTGGGAACAGAACTGGTGCTCTGATAAAAGCATAACAGAGAGCTACTTTGCTGGCTCTTTCACCATAGGAAGGTACCCTTTATGAGCCATGAAACAGGCCCTGGGCAGACACTGATCTGCCGGTGCCTGGCTTTTGGATCTCCCCTTCCCAGATCCATGAGAAATGTGCCGGTGTCACTCAGCCTGTGGCCCATGATGTAGAAGGCAGAGTCTTCCCAGGACCACTTGTGTGGCTGCCCACTCCCAACAGCACACCTTCTCTCCTCACCAGTGTAGAATTTGATGGTCTTATCTCACATCCAATCCTGGCAGCCCTTTGGTTTCATAAAAAATTATGTAAAAGAAAGGAAAAGTGTGATGAGTAGCCCGTTGAAACTAATATCTATGGAGCTAATTATAAAGCCAGGAGAAGGGAGAGGCGGGGGAGGCTGTAGGATGGTGTTCTGAGGAAACCAGCATGAGGCTGGGGACTGTAGCTGGGGAAGACTGAGTGCAGTTGCCTTCTCTATTTCCTTTCCTCTCCTTTCACTGGAACAGTGGTGCCTACATGCCAGGGGTGGGGAGAGAGAGAGGACCTGCTGGGTGGCTGCTTGGGCAGAATCACAGAGAAACAAGTAGGTATTTTGGGCAGTGTCGTTTGAATCAGAAATGTCCTCCACAGATTCATGGGCAGGAACACTTAATTCCCTGTTGGTGGTGCTGTTTGGGAAGGATGAGGAATCATTAGAAAGGGTGCCTGGCTGAAGGAAGTCTGTCACTGGGAGCATGATCTACCTGTTCTCTCTTTCTACATATACCCTGCTGGTATAATGCCTTTCCCTGCCATGCCTCCCCCACCACGATAGAATTTCCTTCAAAATTATAAGCCAAAATAAACCTATTCCTTCCTTAAACCGCATCTGGTAAGGTAGTCTGTCCCAGCAACAAGAAAATAACCCTTTTGGGGTGGAAGGGGAGAGGATATTTTCTATCTTTATCATATTTGCCATACAAGCATGAGGACCAGAGTTTGGATCCCTAGAACTCACATGAAAGCATGGCAGTGTGCATCTGTAATCCCAGAACTGGAGATGTAGAGAGAGGGGGATCCCCAAGGCTTGCTGGATAGTTCATCTAACTGAATCAATGTGCTCCAGGTTCAATAAGAGATCCTGTCTCAGAAAACTAAGGCTGGGAGCTGGTGAGATGACTCACGGGTAAGGGCACTTGCTGTGAACCGATGAGGAACTGAGTTTGGGCCCCATATTCCACGTACAAAGCCAGGCATCACCTAGGATCCCTGAGGGATGCTAGTGCTTCCTGGCCCACTTGTCTACTGAAAAGAGTGAGCTCAAGGATCAGTGAGCTGAGAGACTCTGTCTTCAGGAAGTAAGATAGAAGAGCAGTAGAGGAGGATACCCTACGTCTTCCATAAGTGTGTACATGGATGCACAAGCACATGTTCATAGTGCACACACACAAGAGGTGTGCAATCTATAAGTACATGCTGGTTATAACTCAGGTGCTCTCATAGTTTTTATCTAAATAGGCAGGCACAGGACTCTCTGGAGTGCTAGTCCCTCTGGCCACCAACAGTTCCCCAGAGATTGCCTTCACTTGGGAATGATGCAACTGTCAGTGGTTATCAGTGAATCCCAAGTGAATGAGAAATGAAAGCTACCCATCAAGAACTGCTGTGTCTTTGTAAATTCAGCTTTGTGTCCTAAAGACAATAAAGGACTCTTCCTCTCATCCTTGTCATGGGCCACACACAAAATGCTAACAAGGCAAATAGCAATAAATGTATTCTAAAGAACAAGAAGCCCCATGGACAGTGACATGGCTTCCCGTCAATTGGTCATCCCCTGAGGAGAAGATCACCAATTGTCTCGATTTTATTTTTCAGATTATGACCCAGAAGTTTTAGTGGACTCTTGAATTTTTCTGAAAACTAGTGGGCAGGCAGTGTTTTGCGCATCACAGTCATGAGATCCCGGAGGTCAGTAATCCCAAGACTGTTAGAACCCTGCTCCACATCCAGTGGTTCTGGGATAGATGTAGTGCTAGCCTGTCCCACAGCAAATCCATAGCACAAGATATTGTTTGCTGTCCTTCCAGTGGGATGTGAGTTCTCTGAGGACAGAGAGTTCATCTTCAGCTGGGCCTAAGAAAGATGGAAGCCTTGGGTGGGCAGGAACTCTTCACCCACCTTCCATAGCAGCGAGGTTCTAGCTAAGATGATTTCTTGAATTCTGGAGATCTGTGGTGATTCAGATCTGGAAGTCCACATATGAGAATATGGAGCCAGAGACAGAAAAGTGGCATGAGCATATCCAGCCCACAGAGCCTGGTGCCAGAGACCCGGAGCCTTTGGAAGGTATCCTTGGAAGAAGCTTCTGGACAGATGAGCTTACAGTACCAGGATGAGAAGAGCCAGCAGTCCCACACTTACCAGTCATAAGCTAGGCTAAACACACCAGGTAGGTGACTATTTTCTGATCCTTACCCAAGATACTTACATGTTCTCCTCTTCTTCAGCCTTAAAAATGTGACATTATGGGGAGAGCAGCTGGGAAGATGGCTCAACAGTTAAAAGTTGTTTGCTTGTGACACCTGTCAGCCTGAGTTCAATTCCCACTTACGCAAGCTGGACACAAAAAGTGGCCAGCATAAGGTGTTTATTTGTAGTGGCAAAAGGCCCTGATGTTCCTATATGTACACACACAGAGAGAGACATACACACACACACACACACACACACACACACACACACACACAAGTTTTATTTTAAATCCCATGATAAAAAAAGTATGACACCCAGTTTGGGGAGCTGGCTCGGTGGATGAGTGCTTGCTTGCTGCACATGTGTGAACACCTGAGAGAGTGTGAGATCAGAGTTCTCTCACCAGCGCCCACATAACAGCTAGGGGTGGCCACACACACCTCTGATTCCAGTCACTGTGGGGAGTGGAGACCAGAGAATCACTGGGGTTCACTGGTCAACCAGTCTGACTGAAAACAGCATCTCTGCTCCAGATTCAGTGAGAGAATCCATTTCAAGGACATATGTGGATGAGAATTAGACGAGAGCACCTGACATTCTGCTCTGGCTTCACAAGCATATGCATGGGGCACATACATCTGCACACACGTGTGTACACCACCACACACTGCACATATGCACACAAACAAAGGAATAAAGGGAATAAAGAAGGAAGAAAAGAAGGAAGGAACTTTTAAAAAAAGGATATGACACTAGGGCTGGGGAGATGGTTCACTCAGGAAAGCACTTGGCATGCAGATGTGAAGACCTGAGATCAGATCGCCAGCACCCGTGTACATGTGTATAACCCCAGCACTTAAGAGGCAAAATTAGGTGAATCTCTGGGCCAAGCTGGCTAGCTGGACTAGCCAAATCAATGAGCTCTGGTGGTGTGCAACTAAATGGAGACACCTGACATTGACATCTGGCACACACACACACGCTAAACACACCCATGCATGCACAACACACACACACACACACACACACACACACACACACACACACACAATATGGCACCTAGTCTTTCAGGAAGTAGCACTGAGGAATATAGCACTTTTCATCTCAATTTTTATATTTAAGACAGTGTTCCAAGGACTCCAGGGTAGCTCGTGGGAGCAGGAAGGACTGACCAAAGAATGGCTTTAATCCTATAAATCAGAACATGTAATATTATCTTTGGATGAAAATATCATTTGCTAAAAAAATCGCAAATTATTTTTCCATTCTATAAAAGACATTTTTTTTACTATTTCTTATGTGACAAACTGATTTGCTCCAAACATGTGTGCCAGTCAGTGAAGTAAAGTACACACGTGTTCAGATCTCCACAGTCTCAAGCAGATATGCCAAAGGCCCTGCCTTATGTTCTCACGAACACAACATAGGCTTCTCCAACATGAAAGGCGTTGTCTTGGGTTTTCTTACAACTAACCTTTGGTCTCTGCCACATAATACCAGGTTTTATGAAGGTCCAGGAGCATAGCAAGGGCAAAGACAGTAGGGTGCTCACACAGGGCCTGGTTGTCTTTGCCTTATTTAGAAGTATACTTCTTTTAACTGACACTGGCCATTTGATGGCAGAGGGAGAGAGAGAGAGAGAGTGAGAGAAAGAGAGAGAAGAGAGAGAGACTTACAATGTTTGAGTCCCATATCTTGCAATGTTTATATTCCTAAAATAATTTAATTGGCTTAATAAACAAAAGCATTTTCTTTTTTTTCATTTTTTCTTTATTACCCATAATTAGATATATTGAGTGAGCAAATAATGTGTTGGCATCTCCAGTTCCTCAATTTCCCTGTTCCCTGTCCCCAATCAGCTGGATATCCTCCTCCGTGGGCAGTCTGGATCAGTCCATGGGGTAGGGGGTTATGGAGAGCCCAGGAGTCAGCCCGGTTCCACCCTCCTTAGTATGATGTTACTGAGGGGGCCATGTCTTTGAATATTCTCCTCTACCATGGCTCTTACAATCTTTCTGCCCCGTCTTCCACTCAGTTCCCTGAGTCATGGTGGGTGAGTGTTGGTATTTCTTAAGGAAGGCATGGAGGACAAAGGGTTAAGGATGTATGAGTGAGGTGAAACCCCGATAATTCGGTAGGCATTTTCCGGCTCCATCAACCCTGACTCCCAACCCCCATGGGCATTCCCATCTCTGCATGACTGGCTATGGGTATCAGACAATCTTCCTTATACCCATCCCCACTGACCGTGGCTAGAATCACGTACTTCCTGCCACTCAGGCCCCCCAAATGAGGTATTTTCAGGTTGTCCCTACTCCCCTATCCCAGTGCAGGCCGCTAACTCACCTGGATGCTGGGACAGTGTTCACCTTCTTAAGTGACCCTGCTAACAGACAAAAGGGACAAGATTCAAATGTGTAGCTTATCACTTAGCAAGGGCTCTCAGTATATGGATTAAGTTTGTAACACAGGGGTTTGATAGTTTGAAAGCAATGATTTTAATGAATGGCCCCGTAGACTCAGTCATTTTGTTTTATTAGGCCTCCTATTTAAGCTAGTCAGATCCCTGCTACTGGGAAGAGGTATGTCACTTGAGGTATATCTTACATTCCAGCCTAAGGTGTGTACAGAACAGTTTGAGCTCTGGCTGTTTGTGTTCTGTGTTGCTGGCTGTCAGGGATGCCTCTCTGCTGGGATCAATGAAAGGGCCCAGCTTCTTCTGCCAGTGATGGTGTTCCCATGGATTATGTACATCTGAAATAAACCTGTTCCTTCCATAAGCTACGTTTTGTTGGAAGTTCATCCCAGCAACAAGGAGCTGACTGAAGTGAAATAAATGGAGGATTACATAATGCCGATTGTACACAGTCAGCCAAACCACCCCTATCATTTTACTCTCTTGTATTTTATAAATGCTTCTGAAATTGTATTATTATAACTTCTTAATTTCACTAGTAACTAGGGACAGTTTCCAAATATCTGTGCTGATCATCTTCACAGAGCTCTATAATAAATGCTGTTCATGAGTTATTGGTATATATGTAAATCTATGAAATATAAGTTATTGTGGGGTTAAATCTGCTGTCTACAAATAGCTATGTATTTCATGCAGTTAATATGTGCTAACTTGACTGATATGTTAATTATATGCTAATCACACACTAAGAATTTCACATATAATGACTATCCACAAACCCATGAAGTAGATACAATTGTTACTTGCATTTTGCAAATGAGAAAATAGAGATTTTCAATTTTCCCAGTGAATATGGGTAAAAAGTGGTGGAACCAGCCTTGAACTCACCCCTTCTGGCTTCAAAAACTCTTAACTGCCATGTTCTCCCAGGGGATGATGCAAGGAAATCTGGCAAGCTGTATCTTTATTACAGCGGTGATAATGAACCAAGCACATGATTTGACCTGATTTTTGACTTGTCTCATATTCTTCCTAATAAACTTCTTCACCCATATCATAGTTCAGAAAAGAGGAGCTACTAGGAGGTACATGAACTACAGATGAATGCACACCCACGCATGCATGTGTCCGTGTAAGGAAATTGCCTTACTAAATAGCTCTGACAAGCAACCTCTATAAGGCTGCTGCGCACACCGCAGACAATGGAGAGGTAAGACCAAGCTGGAGTCCTCGAGCATGAGCCCATGGGGACATACTGGAACTCATGTCAGTAATGGCTTCCCCTGACTTTGATGATGAAGGTGTCTCTGCAGCAAAGCAGGGGCTCTTCATCACAGAGCTGGCTCTGGATTCAGAGAGGCCAAAACAAGATGCCAGGGTAGAAGAAGAAGCAGTTGCCAGCCTGGATGCTGCTCCACACCAAGAGCAGCTCTGTGAAGTGACAGTGTAAATTGAAATAAGGCTGTCACCTCCTTTCGATCTCTCTTGCCTTCCCCTCAACTCAAAACCTTCAGGGAAGGGAAATCTGAAAAATGCCACTCTACAAAGTCACCGTGCTCCCCACTCCCTGGTTTTGCATTAAAAGAGCTATGGTTTCCCACACAAGACTGAGCTCTGTGGCAACCCGACTGTGGTAGGAGACAGGTTCTTGTGTTCCCAGTCCTGCCTGGGGAGCTATTGGCAGTCGAGAGCTGCTAGAGAAGGAGAATGCATGGGCTTCGGTGGTGTGGCCTCTGCTATGGAAATTAATTCTCCCCCCCCATACTCATGCAAGCAGCCCTAACTAAACTCAGTGGAACACATATACACACACAAAGGCATGAAAATGGCCGGGGGACTGGCTGAGAAAAGAGTCTAGCAGGTATAAAGGGATATAGAAGGGGGCAGGGGTATGATGAAAATGCATTATAAATATATGAAATTGTCAAAATAAACAAAAAGTTAAATAAAAATATTTTTTACATTTGAAATTTTAAGGTCAGTTTATTAAGTTCAACAATGAAAACTATCAGAAGGATATTCTCCTGAAATTTTTTTTCTTAGAAAAAAAGAAAGAAAGGAAAATCAAAAACCCTTTCAGCATCTCCACAGACGCTATGGCGGTCAAGCCTCTCTGGAGACGGGACACTCGGTCTGAGTCACTCCCTGGGTCAGCAGGATTGTAGTCTGGATCATCCTCACCATCCTCCAGCTCCAAGTCCTCCATCTCCTGGAACAAAGACTCATCGACTTCCACATTGTTTCCAGCATCCTCCAAGAATTGGATGTCAGATGTGTCAAGATTATGATCAGTTTCAAATAGCTGTTTTCCACTTAATTTATTTTTGCCTGTTTGTTCCTCTTCTTTCATCCGCTTCCTTTTAATTTCTAGGAGTTCTGCATCAAACTTGGCCTTCCAATTTAAGAAATTTTCGATTGTAACAGGAGTACCATGGAATAATTTCTTGTCTGCTTCTTCTGCTTCTTTTTCTTTTTGTTTCTTTTCTTCGTCTCTTCTAGTTTTTATCTGGTCTACTATTTCATTTAATTTTTCTTGCACAGCTGTCACTAGAGTGAAGATCATCACCACGCCAAGATTCTCCTCAGACTGCGATGCCAACAACTTTAAAATGTCTGAGACATGATTTTCTTCTAGATTTTCCTGGGAGAATATTTCATAAAGGGGAGCTTCATCTGGGTATTTCTCACTGGATGTAAACTTAAGAGTAGTCTGGACAGTTTCTTCATTTTCTCCAGCCTCAGATGTCACAGTAACGGTGAAGCTTGGTGGATCTTCTGATAATACTGTGAAGGAGTCCGGGTAGATGCCTCCAGAGCCTCGAGCTCGTTGCGCTGCTCCTCCGTAGTCCGTCGTCGGCCGCGCTGCTGCCCTTGGACCGGGAGCCCCGGGCCGCCTCCGCCCAGCCTGCGCCGAGGACCTAAATAAAAATATGTTTTAAAAGCAAAATATATGTCATGGTTTTTTTTGCATGTACAGTATGTGTGATGTGTTTGTGCAGATACATTCATGGGGACATAGTGGCCAGAGGAGAAGGTTCAGGGAGTTCCTTGAGACAAGTATCTCTCTATATACAAAACAGTTGCATTTCATGAGTTCCGTTGATTCTCTGCTATCTGCTCCCCACAGGATTGGGGTTACAGGCATGTAAGGTACATCGAACTGTTTCTGTGGGTCCTGGGGAAGTTCACTCAGGTGGTCTCAAGCCCTTTAAGAAAAGTGCTCTTCCCCACTGAGTTATCATAGGCAATCATCCTATCTGTAGGCCTGCAGAGCACTCCATCTGTGCAGGCTCCATGCACTGTGCCTCCAAGCTACAGAGCTACGCAGGCCTGCTTCCAGCTTTCAGGAAGCTGGTTGACTGGAGGGGCAAATTGAAGTTGCAACATAATTGGAGAATGTAGACTTATTATATATTTATTATATAATATGACGAGAGAGTCCAGGCTGCATAGTAGTACAGAAAAGTAATTCAATGCATTGGGATCAGGGGAGAGCTTCCTGGAGGAGGCAATGACTAAGCAATCTCAAAGAACAAAGCAGAAGTTGACTAAGAAAAGTAATAAATAGTAAGGGGGTTTTTTGGTGGCTGGGGTGGGGAGAGTAGCCACCAAGGGTTCTGGCAGAGATGGGATGTGAGAGATATGTAAACAGTAACTGGGGGAGACTAAGTATAAGGAAAAGAATATTAAATGGAAATTGATGTCACATGGCCTGGGAAATCCATGCAGGGAACTCTCCAAAGCATAGTTTTCATGACCTCATCAGTGGGGAGCAGTTTGAGTCTTACATATCCAAATGCTCATTGAGGTAGCGTCTTTCTTGTACAGTTGAGCTACGAGTCACCACACTGAAAGGGGGCACCCAATCCCCTCTCCTTGAACTTGGGCTTGATGACACAATTGCTTGTTGAAGGGACAACAGAGCTGATCCTCCGAAGGTAGGTCTTCAGAAGTCTCCTAGCTTTGATCTAGATCTCTCAGACTCTTCCTTGGAACATGGCACCTGGTCTTTTGGAAACAAGCTGCCATGCTGGCAGAAGTTTGTTTTGACAGGGCACATTCCTGAAGTAGAGAGTATTGACTTAAAAAGAAGATGAGGGCTTGAGTCTGTGAAGTGCTTGGTCTGTCATTTGTGCCCCATCTGTGGGAAAAAGACCTGTGTTGGCATCACCCCAGGGAATAATTTTTCTGTGACAAGTGTTCCTGAGGAACAGCACCATAAGTTGCCCTCTGGCCTCCATATGCATACATACACATGTGCACCTGTACACACATGAATATAAACATATACACATAAGCATAAAAAAGAAGATGAAATGAAATTTGGGAGACCTGATAGAAATCCAATAACTACTGTCAAAGGGAGAGATAAGCAAGCAGGAGTCTGACAATACTAGGTGAGGAAAAGAGCAGAAGTGAGTTTTTAGATTCTATGGCAGATGGAGGGTAAAGGAGAAACGAAGTCAAAAGTTGTAAGCCCTTTGTCCAATGGGAGTCAGCTGGCTATCTCAATTGCAAAGATCTGAAAGACTGAAGGAGGATCAAACAGGAGAGAGAGAAGGGAATTATGAGTTCAGAGATGTTCCTACATGTGCTGGATACGCTGGTGTGACTGATTAAGGGATGGCCGGATGCAGTGTCTCAGAAGAATCAGAGTAAAGATCTGCCCTCACCAATGTGAGAGCCTGGAGAAAACAGAAAGGTAGATGAAGGGATAATTCTCTTTTCCTCCTTGAGCTGAGATGTCATCTTCTCCCACCTTTAGACACTAGCACTCCTGTTTCCGAGGCTGTTGAAGTCAAACTGGAACATAAAGGATCAGCCCCTAATTTTCGGGCCTTGTGACTAGCAAGGAAGGCCACCAGCAGTTTTCCTGGGGCTCCATTCTGCAAAGGGCAGATCATAGAGTTTCTGAGTACTCACTGTCACTGATACATTTCACACTAGAGCTATTTTTCCCATCCACTCACCTTAAAGCTCTTTTTCCTTGGAGAACTCTGACCATGGCTCAACTTAGATAGAAAGGTTAGCAGGCAGTTAGTTTAGGAAATGGAAGCCCAGGTTAGGAAATGCTCTACTTGGGTTCTTAGAGAGCAGGGAAGTGGATATAGATTTTGGGTGCAACATCATGCAAAGCATAGGAGTGTTTAGTTTTGGACAAGATGAAATGAGTACATTCACCCTTATTTCTCTTATTATTATTTTGGTCTTTAGTATGTGTATGTGTGTTCTGTATGTGTAGATTTATTTACATATTTACATTTGCATGTCTATACATATGTGTGAAGGTTAAAGGTTGACATTGGGTGTCTCCACTTTATTTATGGAGAAAGAGTCTTTCACTTGAACCTAAAGCTCAGCAGTTGGGCTCACCCTGCTAGCCAGCATGTCCTGGGGTCCCCTCTAGGTCTCCTAAATTCTGGGATTACAAGCAAGCCGTCACACCCACCTGGCATTACAGGGAAGCTGGGCATCCCACTCACGTCCTTTGCCTTGTGCATAAGCACTTGATCTACTGAACCTCTAAAGCCCTGGACAAAACCCATAGGTCACTGAAAAAGGACCTTAAAGAGCAGATCCACTCACAAGTCCCATTGATTTTAGTACCCAGCAGGCAGGGAGTGCCCCAGCTTTCAGTTTGCCTGTTTCTTTCTCTAGTTTATGCAATATTTTTGTTTTGGTTTGGTTTTTGTTTTCCTCCTATATTTAGCAGCTTGTACTCTGTAGAAATTCATCCCCTAAAAAAACAAAAAATAACAATAGTTCCCAAAGTCTTGATTATTTCATTTCTGTTTCTTGAGTTTTGTTGGTTTATTTTGTTTTGTTAGCCAAAACACCAAGGTTTCTAGCAAAGTAAAACCATTTTACACTTTTGTACCCTACTCCAGGTAAACATGCAAAAGAAACAGTTCCAGGTGCTGCTGAGAAGAGGCTGGACCCACTTCTTGTCCATCCTTCCTGTAGCAAGGAAGCTGCTAACTTAGTTCTTAACTGCAGAGGGGATGACTTTGTAGAGGAGAGAGCAAGAGAAAGCAGTGGTGTAAATGTGAAATCCTGAGCAAAACTTGATGTGCTCCATGTGGAAGACAAAAACTACACAAGAAGCTTAAAAGTTGGAAAAACTGGACATTATTTGCAGCCCCACCCAGGCTTCCACTAGCCTCTGAATAGCAGCCAAGAATGGCAGACAGAAAGGGTCCTATGAAGGCTTTGAAAGGGAAACTGACATCCAAGCCATAACCCACATGTATCTTTAAAAAGACCTGTCTGCTGAAATCAGAGCTCAATAGGAAACAGACAACATATTAATGAAAATGTCTAGCATGTAGTCAAACCTCATCACACCATGAACTGTGAAAATCTCAGCTTGAAAGAGAGGAGGCAGTCATCACCAAGATGACCTGGCTGATGGAAATACCAGATGAGAAATGGAAGTACCTATTAAACACATGCTCAGATTTTTAAGCAATTAGGAATGCTTGAAAGATATGAAAAAGATAAAATCATAGCAAAAAAAAAAACCCCAAGAACTGCAAGGAAGAATCAAGTGGAATTTTAAAACTGAGAAGTATAACAACTGAAAGATTTTAATTACTAGTGTTTTTATTAATTTCATACTAGAAATATACAAGGCTAACAATGGAACAGAAGAAAGGATGGAATAGTTTGATAAAAGGAAATGTTAGTTAGGCATATAATAAGATGTTTAGCCTCACTAATAAAAGGGAAAATAAAAGTTAAAACTATATTAAAGAGCTGGGAAGCTGGCTTAGGGGATAAATTACTTGCTGTGTAAGATGAGGACCTGATCCTTGACCCATGGAAGACATCAGGCATGATGGTACACATCTGTAATTGCTGAGTTCTAGGTCAGTCTTTTGATTTAAGGTGGCTAGCGATCAAGTAAGGCACCTAACATTGACCTCTGGTCTCCACAAGAGTGCACACACATGTGCACCCACACACATATGAACATGCATACCCATTCACATGCCAAACACAGACAGACGTGCAAAAATAACCCCTGTACTGATATAGTGTTTTTACCCATCAGAATGGCAAAGTTCAGAGTTAGTGTACAGTGTGAGAATGTGGAAAATTCTCTTGCTTGTAGGCATCTCTTGCTTGTGGTCACATTTCTACAATCTACATGTCATTTGCCTTTTTAAATTTTTATTTCCTTTCTAATAATTTCACACACAATAACATATATGTCATATTCTCCCAGGACTGCTCTCTCTTATCCCCCTCCAGATCATTCCTCTTCTCAACAACTTGCCCTTCTACTTTCAACTTTTTTTTTTAAACTCACTGAGTTTAATTAGAGCTGCTTGCATGAGCTTGGGGAGCAGATTACTTACTGGAGCGTGAGTAGATTGCCACTGTCTACACCACTGAAGAAAACGACTACAACTCTCCCAGACACTATTAACTCACAGAGATTGGGGCTTCATAAGACCCTTCCCCCATCCATGATGACATGTTCAATCTTGAGCAAGTAAAAACATCTACTCTGAGTTCATGATTGCAAAGGAAATGTCATGTCCAGAATTCAGTGCTTCACATTACTTCTCCATATCTTTTGACTGTTACATTCTTTTTTTAATAGGATTTTTTTCATATTTATTGTCAATAATTAGATACACTGTAGAAGAAAGTCTCGTGGTATCCCCATTTCTCTCCTCCCTCTTCCCACCCCACTGGTGGTCTTCCTTTGGTGGGCTTGCTGGACCAGCCCATGGGATAGGGGTCTATGGATTGTACAAGTGATAACAAAATTTTTTCTCTCTCTCCTCCACCATGGCTCTTACAATCTTTCCAATTCTATTTTTTGTATTTAGCATGTACAAATCTTGCATATGAGTGAAGTAATATATATACAAAATTGTTTGCAATCACAAAAAAACTAGAAACGATTTAATGTCTATTCACAGGCTACTGGTTAAATTAATTCTTATGCATCTGTATAATGTAAGAGTATAAAACTAAAAAAAAAAACTTAAGTGCAATGCCCTATTGCGTACTCTCATAAAGCAAACAAAAATTTAATTATTTATATTTGTACATAATGATATATGTGTAAATAATCTCCACAAGGTCAGGTGATGGGAAGCAGTTGTGGGAGGAATGGCCGAGGTTAGAAAGACAAGAGTTGGTTTGAGAAGAGGTGTAAGAGTCTGCCAATTAATATGTGATCGTTGTTTAGTCACAAAAAAGCTAAGTTAAAAGCAAATGAACACACAAAGCACAGAGCCATCCCTTCAGTCTGGATCAGGTAAGCCTAGCCAGTGTTTCAGTTAAGGTTCAGGTAAACCAATAATCTGAAGTGGCTGAATGTTGCAGAAATATTGCTTCATCTCAGGCCGTGTGATATGCCCAGGGCTCTCTAGGGACACTGGTCAGGATGAAAGCGTTTCATTGTGAATCCTTCTTAGTGGCCGAGGTTGTGGAAGCTTGAAGGTTGGCTCTTTCACTCACCCCATCGCTACCTGCTCACCACACAGGGCCCCTGGATTTACTGCAATGTTGATGCAATTTGCCCAGCTCTCTGTTGGGAGAGTTTTCCCTTCTCTCTCACCTTCCAGGTTAACTGATTAGGACCCTGACAGCCCAGAGCACCTGTCACCCTGAAAGGGCTTCCTGCCCTGGCTCAGGAATTAGATTCTGGATTTAGTTGCGGCCGCTTGACCCTGGCTGTGAGCTGCCTTCAGCCTCCCCCTGACTGCAGACTCCATCCCTCCACAAGAAGGATTCAGTTACTTTTTTTGAAATTTCAGTCTTGAGGAATCGGTGGATCTGGGCTGGTTTCCCAGACACAGCTGCTCTGGTCTGTAACTTTGGCTGACACTCCAGACGACCGCTGAGGCCTCTCCCTCCGTCCCCTCTCTGTTCCTCTGAGAACCTGGCTTTGCTCAGCTTCTAAACCCAGGTGAGACTCCCTAAATGGCAAACAAAAGCCTCTAGAATAAGGCAAAGAGCCCTGTTCAAATCATTTAAAACAAAATCAATCTCACTTCTCTCCTTTCCCCTCCGTGTTCTGAAGTAATATTGGAAGCTCTGTTGGGTCTCTTTGGCTTTCAGGTATGTAGTGAAGCTGTATTTCAACAGATCACAAGTGAAAACTTCTAGAAAGTTATTCCCACTTAGGAGTAATATACAATATGGATTTAATAATCTAACATATGACTTCTCTAACATTTTTCTCAAGAAAATCAGAATGGAACACAAACCGTAGAAACAGGAATCTCTCCTCTATGGAAGTGAAAGAATGAGTTCACGGTGTTTTGATTTTTATTTATAGTCTCATTTATTTAATTTCTGCTTTGTTAGTCATCATTGCTTTAAAAATTTTTTTATTTCAATGATGAAATTTGAAAGGAATAAAATGAACAGATTTTCTGTTTTTGCATTGATGACAGCACATTAGTATAGAGCTCTTGGCATCTTCTGTTAATTGGAAAGTGTGTGTTGGGGGGGGCTGAGATCCTCAGTTACCTCCTGCCTCAAAACTACCAGGAACTCATTGCTCTTCTGGTTCTGCCCATACACAAAAGCTCCTGGAAACTGGTGGCCGTGGACCACCTGCTCTCCACCACTAATCTCCAGCCCTACAGATGACAGCTAGGATATCCCACACATACCTGCTTCATAACTCAGTTCTGATGGGGTGGGGGAAACAACCATACCCAAGACCTGCTCTTAGGGAGACAACTGGAGAGCAGGAGCTCTCTGTTCTTTGACCATTGAACGAGATCTCCTTTGTTCCGTAAAAATCATCTGTTATGAGAGAATATTGAGTAGGAGAAGAACCCAAAAGTTTGGCAGCAAGATCTTACTACACTGCAGTTAGGGGTGAAATGTACAGTTTTGGCAAAGTCCAGGAGCAGAAGAGCCTCTGCCTGTCTGTTGCCTCCATTCCGACTACTGTTATGTTACCAATCTCCAAGTTCTTTGCAGTTTCCCTTCCATTGTCCGGAGAAGTGCTGCCTGCACTTTAAAAAACATCACAAATACAGCGTCTGTGGAGACGGCGACAAGTCAGGGCACTTTCTGTACAAGCACGAACACCAGTATGGGACCCATGACTGCCTGTAACCCTGGCACGGAGGGGAATGGCGAGGGGAGGGGTGCTGGGGCTCCCTGAGCCGCCAGCTTCAGTGCCAGCGGTCTCAGGGAAGTAAGTGGAGGAGCGATGGGGCATGGGTGTGCCTGCACACACGCCCCCTGCACACACATGCAGAGACGTGAGGATGTCAGCTGCCCTCCTCAACTGCCCTTCCACCTTTGATTTTTATTGTTGGAGCATTTTTTGGCACGTGTCTGTGTGTTTCTCATAATACACACTCATTAAAATTCTCTCACTCTCTATGAAGAGATGAATCCTGAATATATTAATTACATAATCATTAGATAGATTCCTCCTTATCAAACATTCATAAAATAAAGAAAAATTCACCTCTGGTCCTGCCCGCCTGGCCTTTTCAGTTTGTGTGTGTATATAAACACAAATTATACATGTATAATGCAAATATTTATACTTACAGATATTTATGTGTATAAAACAAAAATATTGAAATTAATTTTGTTTTTGTATTTTACATATATAGACTAATATTGTACACAGTATAAATTATACACAAAAGAAAAATTAGTAGGGAATATTAGTATCATATAATATTTACAGAATTATACACAATTATAATTATGTATATATTTCCAATAAAA
>PVHP010016388.1:0-35925 GCA_004024765.1 Zapus hudsonius | reverse complement strand
AAACTGATCAACGACAGCTGGAGTAAACAGAGACCACTGACAGGAAACACAATCGGTGGTTATGAGTAGGCTGACCACACCTCCCAGTAGGAGTGAGCAGCGAACCAAGAGAGGAGCACTTGTGTAATGGAGGAGCCTGGGCCTGGGGGAGACAATCAACAGCTTTCAATTCGGCCAATTTTCCACTTAGTGAGGGGGTACCCTTGTCTGGAACTTGGGATTCAGGGCGATAGGCACCAGATCTCGTACTCTTAGGCTCCCAAGACAAGATACACTATGGGACCAATTGACAGGGAGGCTACTAAAAATTGTCATTGGTTTTCTACATGCCTTTAGTGTTCCAGACAAAGATGCACAGAGTTCTCCATAAAGGAAAATACAACTGTAATAAACTGAATAGCAATTCCCTCAGAAACAATCCAATGATTTTTAGAAATATACAGTTACTCTACTTACAAAATATATGCTTGATATACATATTGTTCATGTCACTGAAAAGATAGCAACATGCTAACTTAAATAATTTAACAATTCTTTTGTGAGAAGATCTATTTTTTGTGTTGATCTATTTTTAAATATTCTTATGGGTTTCCCATGTCCCAAGGAAAGTATTTCTCTTTTGGCTGAACCCATATTTTTCTGCCATCTTGAAATTACCATTACTTAAGAATTCATGGTTCTTGCCATATAGTTACTACAAAACATGAAAATGATTTTATTTTTGATATAAAGTGATCAGGAAAAAATACAGGAAAGGAGAGGCAAAGATACAGAGATCTTGTTTTCACATTATTCCCAGTGTTTTACAATGAAGCCATAATTAGAGCAAGCTCTTCTATATGTGAAATGCCATCTAATATGGACTATACTGTGCCCAAAATATTTAGAATTCAAAACTGAGGAAGTATAGCCTAGTAATGACAAGATATGCACAGGGGAGGGAGAAACACAGTTTGCAGGATCATGAAAATATTCACAAGGCAAGTTTAGAAAGTCATCTGTTCTGGACATTAGCTAACAAAATACCACACAGAATACCATATAGACTACTGTATAGATCGTCACTTGGATAACTAGTTACCCATGTGTGATGGTTAAGTTTATTCGTCAACTTGACCAATGTAATAATCTATAATAATCTTGGGCGGGTCTCTGAGTTTGCCTGCAGAAAGGATTGACAAATTCCTTTTGGGATTTTGGAAAAGGGAGGAATTCCCTTCTCCAGAGTGATCCCTTTCCCCCAGTGGGTGGGCCTTGCAGAAGGAGACTAATAGAAGGAAGTTTAGGGGGAAGGAGACACTCTTCCTTCCTCCGCTGACTGCTGGTGCTTGTTCTTGACTTGCACTCACATCCTGGACATCAGAACCCAGTTTCCTTGTCCTCACATCGTGGACTGTCAGCCGCCGCTCCCCAGGGAGCCATCAGGCCTTCTGGGCTGGATTGGGACTGCTGAGACATCCAGCCATGTGGACTGAACAGCTACTGGTTCCTTCACCTGTGTGCCTGCATATTGCTATTGTTAAACTGTCATAAGCTACCCCAATAAATTCCCTTTCATTATACTCCATTCTATCAACTCTGTTTCCTCTAGAGAACCCTGACTAATACACCATGGAATGTATATAGTTCAATGTGAAAATTCCCCCAATCCATCATTTAAAAACCTTATCTTTGACTTACATTAGGCAAATAGAAAAAAAATTAAAAAGTAATGAAGGGGGGGAGCAACTGCTTTGAGAAGTTTCCACATATGTGCTAATTAGTGATTCCATCTGAAAATATTCCCAGAAAGCTAGATGGGTATAGCAGCCTGGCATAAATAATGCAAAGAGCCCGTGGCAGTGTGAAACTCACTGTAATGAAGGCTGCTTGTGAGTTCAGAGTCTCCTACTGCCGTGGCTGGGAATCAAAGACATCAATGGAACACAACTACACTAGCAACCTTGGGGTTACACACACACTTTTGGGGGTTCTACTTCCCCTCCCCTTCCACATCTGTCTTCACATAGCAAGAAGTGGAGTTTCTTAATCTAGTTTATGCTATTGAAAAGCCTAGTCTTCATTCAAACACTGGGCCAGCTCCTAACACACATGGAAGCGGTTAGCTGTGAAGCAAGGTGTTAGCCCACAGCCTCACAGGCTAAATGAAGTGCTCTGCGATTACAGGGACGGCAGCCTCTGGAAGTGGAAGTCCTTTTGTGAAACGACAAGCCTGCTGGTTTAGTCTTCTGATACAATGCAAAGCTGTGTTTTTTAAGTACAATTGAGTTTCATCAACTGGACCAGAAGTACTATTGGCTGAAATGCATTCTGTAAAGTCAGTGGAAAAATAACACTAGTAGCTCCATAAATGAGGAGTAAATAGCACCATTATGGTAATTTCTGGTTTTAATGCTTTCAGCTAACTCGTGAAGACTGTGATTTGGAAGTTGTGATGGAGATATTAGGAGAAATCCTGAGATACTTCTTTAGGTGTGCTGCCGAAATAACAGTATAAATTGTACAATTTCATGTCTAAAAAAATAAGTTTTTAATGGCCTTATCCTGAGATTGCATGCGACATGTGTGTGTTATTAGAGACATTTTGAAGGTTCCCTCATCCAAGCTGTGAGTGAATTGATGTTTCTCCTAACACACCTGCCCCTTCCACCAACTGAAATGAATACTCTGTGATCTCAGTGGTCCAGGGCAGGGAGCGCTTGAGCATTCAGAAGTGACCCACTTCTGTCCAGAGTCCCAGGACAGAAGCACCTTTGCACTTTGCTGAATAGCTCCCACCTGAGTCTATGACCCAGGTTGCAGACTGATTTTCCTGCCTTGTCAAACTCCCTGGGCACAGAAACAAAGTCTGTTCTGCAGAAGTAAACAAAGGGTCTAGAAACAGTCTGAGGCCTGCCTGCTAATGAAGGCCCTTGGTCAATTCTTCCCTGAAAATCAAAGCTTCCCACAAAAAGAATAAACTGCCCTCCATGACAGAGTGAAGTAACCAGGTATTTACATTTAGACAAGATAGAGTCACTTCTGGCAGCTGAGAAGAATGTGCAGCTGTCAAGAATCAAATAAAGGCTTTCAAAAATCTTTCTCAAGAGCCAAGGATGCCATTTGAAAAGGAAAGTAGTGAGCAATTTCCCCTAACATCACAGGAATTTTGAAAACTAATTCTGTTTGAAAGAAACAACCTGACCGTACCCATCAAAAAGAGATTCTTTGAGCGTGGCTCACACCTTTACAACTATTACTATACATTTTAACATACTAGATGTTTTTGTGGCTGCACATCAGCTTTTTCCTAAATGGGATAAAAGATGTAATGTTCTGGTTTTTCACTAGGAACCTTTGATATTTGAAAAGAAAAAAGGTTCTTTTTCATTATGTATCTATACCCAGGCAATGTTCCTTTAGTAATTCTGAGGACCTTGTCGGAATTAATTGCTCTTATTTTTAAATCTTGTTAAAAAAGAAGCCTATCTCTCACACGCATAAGGGGTCACTCATTTCTATTAACTTTAATGCACTAGCAGCCTTGGTAGCTGTGTACCCCAGAATCTGGATGGTCCTGAGAATGTCTGGAGGGTTGTAGAGAAAAGGTATGCAGAATGAAGAAAGTTCCAGAACCACACTGACATAGGAAATGTGTGGGTAACCATTCTGAGTAAAGTGAGATTGCCTCAGCTTTGTTAGCCTCTTGCCTTGGTCTTTAGAAAAGGAATATGAAAAAAAAAAAGAGGCATGGTGGTGCATGCCTTTAATCCCAGCACTTGGGAGGGAGAGGTAGGAGGATTACTGTGAGTTTGAGGTCAGCCTGAGACTGCATAGTGAATTCCAGGTCAACCTGGGCTAGAGCAAGACCCTCCCTTTCTTCCCATGACAGAGTACTATGACATCAAATTTTGGGCACTGGTGTTTTTTTTTTTTTTGAGTAGAGTAAAACAATAATGTCACTGACAAATGGGTTCAGTCAGCAGAGATGGACAACACGGCTACCATGAGCCAGAGCAGAAGGAAGAGGAGGGTACAGGGTACAAGTCAGCAGGAGAGATGTCCTAAGCACCCTGCAATTCTCTGGTTGGAATTCAGGGATCTGACGCTGGAATATTCCAGGATCAAGTTAGAGCAAAGCTGAAGAAACAGAAGCAGAAGTGTGGAAATGTGAGGTATACATGAGATACTATTTTTTTTTAAAAAAAAGCACTTATGCATTTTTCAAGAACATTTTAGTCTATTTCTTCCTTGTCCACACAAATATATATTTGCGTTAGGGAGGTCACAGAAAGAGTCCATTAAGTATACAAGTATCAATGGCAGATGGCAGAATTAGGACTCATGACCCTTGGTCACCAGTTTGTGCTCTTTCAGAGCAATCCTTGATGTAAATATAGGCAGATGGGAGAAGGGAGGGAAGAAAGGGCAGAGAGCAATGCTTCCTTGGAGAAAGAATTGTTTGTATCTTCCAGAAAAGAACAGCAAAGAATCATCAAGTGTCATGGACTCTGCTGATAAGCTCATACTCAGGCAGCACAAAATGAAATTTTCATTAATATGTTTTGCAAGAAATAGTACCTCTTGCCAATAGGAGAAAAGCTGATAGAACTTTCTTAGTAGAACATCCTCATTTTCTGATCCTTAATATTGACATTGTAAGCACTAACACCCTATATTCTGATTTCTGTATCAGTTGATAATGTTTGGGGCTATAAAATATTATGTACTGGAAAAGGCCTTTATGAAACCCAGGACTGTGCACAATGAATATACACCAGCAGAAACAGAAACTGGAAACTCCAATAGAACTCTTTTGGCTCCTGGAGGTACACCTGGAAATCTTGGCTGGGCCACACTCTCTGTGCCTGTTTCTCCATGGTGGGCTCACTAATTAGACAAAGACTAATGCCACCTGGAGTCCCTGAGTCTCACATGCACTCACAATGGACAAAAGAGGAAGTCACTCCAAATGGTCTTCCAAAGAAGGACAAGAGCTTATTAGAATCTCCCAGAACACTTTTTGCTTTCTCAATGTCCCAAGGCCAGCCTTGAACCAAAAAGAGAGTATGGCAAAAGAGAGTATGGCAGCCATTCCTGGAGTGTAGTGGGCTGGGCTAAGCATTTCCCCACAGACTTTCCCTACATGGATACCAACTGGAAATCCAAAGAAAAACGGAGACATTTGCTAGGAAAGATGTAGAAGGAAAGGATCTTGGCAGCTGATGTCTAACTGCGTGGTGTTTCACCCAAAAATTCCACATCCAATTTCTCATTTAATGTTATCGTTTGTTGTTATGGTTGGTTTTTGAGATAGTCTCACTCATTCGGTAGCCAAGGCTGGTTTGCAATTTATAATCCTTCAGCCTCAGCCACCTAACTCAACTTTCTTTTAACTGTAAGGCATTTTAATGGTTCCTTATAAATATCACATAATTACTGGAATGTTTGCTTAATTTTATAAAAATAAAAAATTAGGTAAAACATAAATGTCCAAAAGAAGTGGGTTGTTACAGTATATTGGCATATTATTATAATTAACAAAATATGCTAGAGCACTTTAAAAACTTGAAAATATGGTCAGTTTGCCAATAAATCAAAATAATACTTCAAAGAAAAAGGTTCAAAATAGCTTTTATTCTGGTAAAATAATAATGTGTAATACATAATTATATATAGTAAAATACATTGAGCAATAGAAAAAGGAGATACTTTTTAAAAAATTTTCTACAAAAGCACACATTGTAAGAAAAGAAGTTATTTTATTCTCATGCAGTAATATTTAGGGATTTTTATATCCTTTTTGTTTTTGGACTGGGCGCACCTCAGTTATTGATGCTTGATTTTGTTAAAAGTCAATATCCTATCTCTCAGATCAACATAGCATATGTCCTGCTGAGCTGGTAAGCAAATCACCATGTCCAACCCAGACACGTGACACAAACAGAAGACTCTTATGGATCCTTACCTTGGGATTATTCTGAAAATAAACCAGGTTATTTGCAGATAATCTAGGCAGCTCACTTCATAAGAGAAATGAAATTACTTCAAAACTATGAACTTACCTTTAATTATCATAACCATTATCTGTTAAAATACAATGGATTGTACTGGGTAAGGACCTTTGTTTATATCCTTTGCTTAGATATATTAACCTTGTTTTGCTGATAAATAAAAAGTGTCTAAAGAGATTAAGTGACTTTATATGGCTTTCACAAGTGTTAGAAATGGGATTTGAGCTAACACCTATCTTTTATCAAGGCTCTGGGATTTTCCCAGGACCCTTATTATTAGGACTGTGTCTATAAAGCTAGTTTATAAAATGTTCATTATGTGACCTACATTCATTTTAGGAAATATTTTTCACCATCCTCAAAAAATCTCACGTTTCATGGATACATGCTGAAAAAACATGTAGATAGATAAAATTTTGTCAATAAAACTTTACCAATTTTATTAACAAAAATATTACATGTGCAAAAATTTGTTGTTCATAAAGAGTGTTCACCAAACATCTTCATTAAGCAGACGTCACCCCACATTTACTATTATTCATGAACACATTTGCAGCACAGGACCTGCCTTTCAACAGTATGCACTGTTTTCACATGAGTAAAATATGAGCTAATCCATTAGGAAGGATTTCTTTCCCGGGCAAAATCATGATCAACTCTACAGATCTGAACAATGAGGAAAACATCTATGTCTGTGCTTAAATCAAAAACCTAAGCTAAGGCCTGAGAATGGTCTTAAAGTATAAAGTACTAAGAAAGCTATAAAAAAAATACATTCATTGTTCTTTGGCATTCCTTTTTTGATTGTGATATTGAGGAATTGTAGTTTACCAAAAATAGGTTCATCCATGGTAGAGTTATAGTTTATAACATTTAAAATTTAAAATATTTCACTATAGATTTCTCTTGGCAAAACAAAATACCTCCATAATAAATGTTTTCCTATGGGAAAAAGCCAACTTACACAAATATTTTAAAAGTATAGAGTGACAAATGCATTCTAATCATGGAATATACTCTCACAGAAATATAACCTTCCATATATTATTCTACTATGTGACATCATATATAATTAAAATATATTCACAACAACACTTAGCAGATATTCTAATAACTGAGTCATTCATTCTTCTACACTGCACAAAAGTTAGTACTTTTGCTACTGTAATTAATATATATTTTTAACATCTCACTTCCATGATGTTAATACTAGATCAGACTTATTAAAGATGTTATTTCCAAGGAGGAAATAAAACAGGGGGTTTTATGCCCCCTCTAAGGTTCACAATGCTATGATAAATGTATATCTAATATAATTTATCAAATGTAAATCAAGTTAAATTTGTGTGATATCTTACAAGGTATTCACTTATCTAACTGAACTTTGTTCATTAATTTATCCTGTTAGATGATATAGAAAATGTTTGTTCTTCAGCCCACAGCCTGGGAGCTTACAGTCACAATTGCATGGAAAACAAAATTTCTACCTGGATGAATGAGTAGGATATTCATGATCAGCTACAGCAGGAGACAGTCTCTGCAAGAGATAGTCTCCTTTGTGCCTTTGAAGAATCTGCTAACTGCCAAGCCATTACTTATGTATTTCCTTCCATAGTCTATTATAACTGAGAAAGTAAAATGTCTTTGAGAACAACAATCATGTTTAAATTATCCTTAATCTTTACACAGCACAGGAGGACCAGAATGTTATTTGAACTCTCTGGGACAATATTGCTTTTGGATCTTCACAAACTGACAAAAATTCAGTTGTCATGCATTACAAAGATGTCCAAACAAAACCTCTCCCTCTTTTACTCCCAATAAAATATGGATTCATAGAAAGAATCTCTTCCATGAATTCATATAACATTTTCATTCATGAAAAATTTATTTTTCAGGCACCTGTCCTCTTTCTTTAAGACTGGTTACATACAGACCCATTCTTTCCCACCAAGTCAAAGATACCCCCTGTCGTAGTCAGTCACACGCTGCTGGGATGAATCTTCAAACCAGGCACAATTTGGGGGAGGAAAGTATTTATTGAAGTAACAGACCCAGGGGAAGTTAAGGAAAAAGGCTGGCTCCCTTTCACAGAAGCAAGCAGGGATAGAGAAACCCACCACCAGCACCTCAAGCAAGCAAACACACTGTAACTCACAAAAATGCAGAACTGCCAGACTGGGGTTCTGGCTTTTCTTTTGCATATCTATTCCTAATATTTTGCATACAATTTGAAATATTTCAGGGCTAGACCCCAGGAGGCCAGGCCAAAGTGACACTTCCTCCAGCCAGAAGGCTGAAGTCAATTCACAATTATAATAAATTCTATTGGGGGACATTTACTCAAAACTTCCACACCCCCCAAAAGGAACACCCACATTGTACCTTGACACTAGGTCCCTTCCATGATGTGGCACCTGACTGCTTCAACAACCATATTGTCTACTGCTCGGCTTTCAGTACTTTCTAAAAATATGGGCTTTACTTTGAATTGTTTCCATCCCCATTCCCTGATTCGAAAATTCAACCACTTCCTTTTTGGGACTTTATACTGTCTACTATGCCTCCTATCCAATACAACAGCTCCTAAAGTAATATTGTAATTAAAACTAGTCTTTTGAAAATAACATTCAAACTTAAATCATCATCGATTGCTTTTCTAGTACTTACTACCTACTATATGTTCATTAGGTGTTTGCTAATGAACAAAAACTGATAGAAAAATGAAAGAAAAGTGATATTAGAACAATTAAGAAACTTACTCAAGGTCCCAGAGAGAAGGTAGGTAGACAGAATTAGAAAACAGGAGATCTTGTTATCTAACTCCAAAGCTCACATCCTTTAAACTATATCTTACAGACAGACCAGACACAAATCATTCCTCTCTACAATGAAAGAGATTGCTCCTTTCCCTGTTACAACATTGGAAGAATTTTAGACGTAGCTCTGATTCAACCTCTGAGTTTCCACTCAGACCAACAACTTCTCCTGCTCTCTCCCCACTCTCATCATCATCTTATTAGGTCGCCGTGGCATATATTCAAAGAGGACCTTTGCCTGCTTGAGACGCCCAAGAAGCTCCCTCAACAGTACTTCAGGTGGCCATGTACCAATCCATACAACACTGGGCACCCATATTCTGTCACTCAGAACCCCACTTTTCCCCCTTCATTGAGGGTCACCCATGAGTTCTCAAATCTCCCTAGTAGTACTGATTCCCATCCAGCAGTTCCTCCCTCAAACTGCCACCCCTGACTCCTTCCTAATGTCACTCCCAAGCTCACCCTGAACTCAGAGAAGCTGAAGGCTCAGGATCCTGCATCCTAGGAAGCCTCGGATCTCCAAAACTGACAGCATTCATAGAGTTCTTTCTTTCCTTTTAGCATAGCATTGAAAACGCCATATTCTTGCCCTAGCACCCATAACAATGTGTCTATTAATCCTTCTAAGTAAGACAACATTTAAGTGAAAAATATTCTTCTTATAAAGTCATCTATACCCATCCTCTACCAGAGCAAAACTAATTTATAAATATGCAAAAGGACTAAACATAGTTGGAATGAGACTGCCGATGTTCTCACCCTCCTCCCCCAACTGATGCCCAAAGGAATAGCTGCCCATTCTTGATGTCTGCAGAGTGACATCCATCACACAGGTAATTACTCATCCATCTCAATGCTTCCTTTTAAGTTTGCCCTTAAGAAGCCTGTGATCTCCCAAGCCAAGGGCCTCACTAAAATCAATAAAACCTCGTCCAATCAGGCCACCAGCCAGATCATTTTCCACCTTTTAACAAGGCAGTGGTTATTAAATGCCTTGTTTGAAAACCCAAGTGGGGTCATCAGACTTTCATGATGAGAATAATCCATCAATTGCACATGTGCTATCTTAGCAGTATCTTTGATATGAGTGATAAAGTAGGTAATGGCCTACGGTTTTTCAATATCTGAACATGTTCTCCTTTTTCACTTTGAGATTGTAGCACAGCAAAGGGAATTTCCTGACCGGAGTGGTTGGAGGAAGCTTGTTAAGAAAGAAAGAAAATTTACTGTGTTATTCCAGTCAATGTAAAGGTACTTTGAAAGCTTTCCAACTTTGAAAGCTGAGCTACATGCTGTCAATGTCTTATTTAGTCCTAAACTAACTAATCAATTGTCAGATTTTGAAACCCACACATTTATGACAAAATATACCTGATTCTGCATCATACTTCATAGGGGTTTGATGCTTCCTTTGAATTTATAGGAAAGATTAGAGACCTAGCACTGGAGGCAGAGGTGGAAGGATCACTGTGAGTTCCAGGCCACCCTGAGATTACATAGTGAATTCCAAGTCACCCTGGGCAAAAAATGAAAAGGAAAAGTCAATTGATTTTACACTCCAACCACAAAGCATCATACAATAATCATGGAAACAAAAATGTGTTTTTATGCATGTCTGTGATAAATCTATCTTTGAAAACCTTTCTGGCATTGTAATTAATCCATACCTGTTTCCTTAAAATGCCAGGCATCTGCATGAATGATAAAAGCAATCTATTGCTTGACAAATGGAAGATTCTTTTCTATCTCCTGTGTGTGTGTGTGTGTGTGTGTGTGTGTGTGTGTGTGTGTGTGTGTTCTCTTTGATTTTGTTAGTACAGCATTGTATTGCAATGCGTTTTCTGCTTAGGATTGTCTCCTTTTAATTTTACATTATGGATGAAATTAAACAAAGAGTATTCCATAAGCCTTACTGTGTTGTTCCAAATTTACATGATTAACCAATAACTTTAATATTCAATCTGTGACAACTTCCAGAAAGAGATGAAGATCTAAAAGTGTCTATTAAGCCAACATTTCTACTCTATCAAGGAAAAGCAATTGGCCTGAGTGTTGGTATCCTGGGAAGATCACAGTTCTTGAATGTCTTTATTAAAGGAAGATAAAACATTATTATTTTTATTTATTTATTAAAAGAAGATAAAATATAAAATGTATACATTTAATGTTGTTTTTATATTCCAATACTTTGAAATTAGGTGGACCTCAAATGGTGTTTATAATAATTTACCAGGTGAGTTAATTACCTCAAACATTTGATTTCCAGAATATGAGGGCATAGCATAGAGCAGAGCTCTTCTAGGCTCACTGGCACCTCAGAAATAAGCTCTGGCATCCAGGCCAAGCGGTATGAGGCCATAGAGTCGATGAAGATACAAATGCGCTTGGCATCTGGAGCTGTTCCTTTCATTTGACTAGAATTTATGCAGAGAGAAAATGCATTAGGAGAAGAAATAAAACAGGCCAGCCCTTGCCAGCTTACACGCCCTGCATTATAATACTGTATGACTAATAATAGAAGGCAAATAGTAGTTAGGAAACAATGTGAATTGTCACAAACATTTTATTTAAGTTTACTTTATAAAACACTTTCTCTGTTTTATCCATTTATCTCATGAAGTCCCCATCAAGGGTGGTGACACCTGAAGTAGACAGCACCAGCTTCATGTGGGCAGATGGACCATCTCTTGAATTCCTGCTCTCTCACATACTTGCTCTAGGACCCTGGTCTAGTTAATAATAATAAATAAAAACTATTTAATATTCCCTGCCTCCATTTCTACTCACATCTTAAGGCTGCTGTATGCATCAATGTTAGTACACAGAGGTCATGGTGAAGTACACAGAAATTATAAGCATTTTCTAATCTGAGCTGCACAATCTCTAAGAACTACTCTTAGAGCTATTTCATCAATGAGGGAACTGTGGCATAGAAAAGCTAAGTGCAAATCAAGCTCCCATAACACAGGTCCTTCTATAATAAGAAATAGTCATATATATCTTGCTGTATGATGCTTGTTGGATTCCACAAGTGACAATTGACTACCCATTCCACCAGTCTGCAAACTCTTGAGACAGGCATCATATCAGTATCTACCTATTGTGCCATCAACTCTAAGACTCATCCTAGCATGAAAGAGAATACAATTACCTTTTCAAAAAATTATAAGACTGGATAGATGCTCAGTGGTTAAGGTACTTGCCTTAAAACTTAACCATCTGGGTTCAATTCCCCAGTACCATCATCAACCAGATGTATAAAGTAGAACATGCATATGGAGATTTTTTTGCAGTGGCTGGAGGCTCTGGCTAGACCTGGTATACCCATTCCCCATTCTCTCTCCTTCTCTCTCTCTCTCTCTTTTTCTCTCTCTCTCTTCCTTTTTCTCTCTCTCTACTTGCAAATAAATTTTAAAAATTGTAAATAAGTGATTATACTAGGTGAATACCATATTTGGGTTCTGTTCTGATCTCTGTGTATTCCAGTTGCATATGAAAAATTAACGCTCTGCAAGGTTAATTTAACTGCTTGACATTGCCAGGTAGTGTGTTCTGTCAAGCTTAAATTGAAGGTTTTGAACTATACAAGGATCATAGCTTCATGTTGAACGTTAACTTATTTTTAAACTGAATATCAAATATAGACATGATAGAAAGAATCATGACTCCCTCAAATATTCCACAATCTCTTCTCCAGAACCTGTGAGACTGGTTCCTTACAGGGAAAAAATGGTTTTTTTGGATAAGATAAAGATTTGACACAGAGAGATTATCCTGGTTTGTCAAGTGACCTGTATGAAGACACTGTAGTAACAGTGGTCCTATAAGAGAAAGTCAGGAATATCAAACACCATAACTTCTGGAATATGGGAAATGAGAAGGCTGAATTCTTTCTAGTGCTAGAAGGAATGCAGTTCTGCTCACATCTTTCGTTTAGCCAGGTAAGATCTATTAGTAGATGTCAGACCTCCCATCTTGAAGGTAGTGAATTTATGTTACTCTAAATTTGAGGTAAATTGTTCACAGCAGCAATAGAAGAGTAAGATAGATGTTAATGGCATAACATCCATTGGTAGGTAGACTACATAATGATGAAATATTAAAGTAGCACAGACATCATGCTGTGAGTTCAAGCTTACTGGATAAATATAAATCGTAGGCAGCAACAATAAAGGACCATTTCTTGAACTACCTAGATGCAGTTAATTGCTCCAATTAGATACTTCAAACAAACAAACAAAATCTGTTCTTAAATCACTACTCTCAAATAATTGAAATTTAAAGAAAATTAGAATTACATAATGAATCTTATCTCTTCTTTCCTGACATAATTCAATGCATAGGATCTTGATTAAGTCAAAAGATGTTGATTTATTTAAGGCCTACCCACCACCTTTAAACATCAGGCCAGATACCTGCCTTCTCTATTGGCATTCTAATCAAAAGAAATTAAAAGCACATTCAAAACCAGTCTGTTTTACTATGAAGCCTGAGAGACTGCACATTTTCAACTATAAATGTGTCCTATATTCTAATCTGTCCTTTCCAATAGGCCCTCTCTAAGGTTTTTCATCCATGAACAGTGAGATATGAAATTCACTCAATAGTGACGCACATTGTTTATAGATCATGACGAGCACTGAAGAGAACATGGGCTGCTGTAAGTCACTGTGTGGGTCCTGAGTCATTACATAGGTTGGCTGAGCACAGCACCAACTCCAATTTTAATAAAATTCTTGATAAAATAAAAACCTCTCAGTAATAACTAATCTTCTATAACTTTAAAAAAATTTAAATAACCAATAAAATAGTTCAACCTAAAGTATGACTTTAAAACCCACAATTTTGTCAGTATGTTTGCTATATCTCAGATGGTCATTGATATTTATCATTCTAAAGGCTCGAAAGGAACAATAAAAGATATAAAAAAAAGAGTGATCAGAAGGAAAATTTGGAAAGATGGTGTTGCAAATAAAGCCTTGGCCTTTTTTCCACTGGAGACCAATAAAAAGAAAAAAATTAGAACAATCAAACTTAAAGATGCTACTGGCGTCACCACATGCTTGCTGACAGAAAGATAATTTTGCTAATATACTCAGTGGAACTTGAAAAATTGAAAAATCTATTCCCTGTATATTGTAATTGTTCAAGCAATGAAAAATTTATATTAGTATTGATAATGACATCCTTGGAACAAGAAAGATACAAGAACTGGAAATGCATTGCATTTAAAAAAAAAATCACACCGGGCATTAGATTCTGGAAAGCACGGCTCCTGTCTCAACTACTGTTTTAGTGGCTTACATTTTAAGTACTATATAGGATGAAAAGATTCATAGATGAAGAATATTGGAAAAGTGGAGGTAACAAAGTTAAACCCTTATTCCTGGAGACATTTCTCAATATGCTCTATTTCTCTATACACACCAGCTATTATTATTAATGTGTTTACAGCTAAGTAAAGAGCACAGTATACTGCACACCTGACTGATGGTTAGCTCAAAAGCAGAGAGTTAAGGCAAAAAGACTAGGATCAGTTAAGAAGCACCATCCCAATGTTATCTCCATGGAGTACACAAAGCAGCCTTATATATAAGATTCCTGTATTACTTTTCTTATTGCTATGACAAACTCACCTGACTAAAGCTACTTAAGGAAGGAAGAAAGGGTTTCTTTTTGCTCACAGTCCTTGAGGATGAACTCCACCATGGCAAGGAAGATATGGTGACAGGAGCATCATGTAGCTGGTCACATAGCATGTTCAGTGAGGAAACAGAAAGGATGCTGGTATGTAAGTAACTTCTCTGGGGACCCTTGCCCTTTAACTGATGTGGACCATATTCACAGTGGATCTTCCCACCTCAATGCATCCAGTCTAGAAACTCCCTCACAGATTTGCCCAGAGGTTTGTCTCCTAGGTGATCCTACATTCTGTCAAATTCACAATCAATATTAGCCATCACTATTTCCTGCCCAGACACTAGATGATGGCTTGAAGGGAAGTAGGCCAATAGTTTACGAGAAGGAAAACTATGTGGCAAAACTGAACTAGATTGGTAGAGTAGAATCTTGGCTGGAAGGAGCTGTAGAAAAAGGGAATAATGACTGGTTTGGCATAGTAATCAGCCTCCAAATGCCCCCACCTCTTGCCTCCTAATATTCTAGACCATGGCTAGATCTTCACCACTGATCAGAAAGGGCTGTGTGATGAATATGATAGAGGCCACAGTAGGTTACTTCTGAGGCTACTTCCTTAAAGCTCTTGCTGCTTCAGCTCTGGTCTTTTGAATCATTCATTATACAGGAAGCCAGCTGCCATGCTACAGGACACTCAATAATCTGTGGAGTGATTCTCTTGAAGAATAGCAAAAGCCCTCAGGCAGGAGCCAAAACCTATCTAATGACCGTGTAAATGAATCTTCCTGCACTGGCCCAGTCTTCAGATAACTACAGCCTTGGCCAACAACCAACCACAACCTTGTGGGAGACCCTACATCAGGACAGTTAAGACATTCCTGAATTCCTAGCCCACATACACTGTGTATAAGTCATACTTATTCTTTACTCTTGGAAGTCACGAAGTTTGGAGATGCTTTGTTAGACAGCAATAGACAACAGATACAATCCAATGGGTGACATGAGTCTAATGATGACCTAAAAGGCCATCTCACAGAGTGGTTAAGAGCAGAATTATTGGAATTAGGAAGATCTGGGTTTGATGCTTGGCTATGAGACTCTGAGTTATTTCACATTTCTAGATTTTAGTTTCCTTGTCTGGAAAATATCAACAATAATAGTGCTTGTCTGTAACTGTGTTCAAGATCATACATCAATGGACTACAAAATCCTCTAACATCCATATGTAAATTCTAAAATTCTGGAACACAGAATATATGTGCACCTGCTTGTGACCAAAACATGTGTGGGTATGTACTTACATATGTATTTAATCTGGATCTATGTCCAGAAGACAAAAGAGAATTTGTAGTAAGCACTGGTTACCATATTGACTACTAGGTGAAATCAGGCACTTTATGTGGTACATATTCTAATCAACATTTGAATAAAGAGCCTTACTTTATGTCAATTGAATTATACCACTTAAAGGTCCCTGTTTGGGGTTGATGAAATAGTTCAATGGTAGAGGGCTTAATTAGAATATACCATGCAAGTCCCTGGGTTCAATCTCCAGAACTATCAAAAACAAAAGAAAAAGAAAAGGTCCCTGTTTTTAGAAGAATTAGACCAAGATGAACATTGTGTGATAATATCTCCTGAGTTATTTTAAATTCTGTGGCAACAAATTATTCTTTATACAAAAGCGGAAAAGTACTTTGCTTGACCAGAAACCAAGGTGAACATGGCAGGGAGTGAGGAAAGTAATCTACCTATGGGTGTTTGTTAGAGACACTGGGGCTTAGAGGGAGAGAGGCGACTTTGCTGATGGAGAGAAAGCAATACTCCAAGTCCACCTCTTCTTCCGGCCTCGTCTCACCCTGCCCTGGCCCTCGACCATTGAAGTTGTGTTTTAACAGACAAAAATAAAACAAAACATGAAATTTCATTAAGCCAGCTTGCTCTTATGGAGATCTGAAAATTCACTAAGTCACAAGAATATTAAAAAAAAAGCAAAATTATCCTGATTTGAACCATTTCTTCCCATTGTTCTCTTTCTCTCTTCCCTCTCTCTGCTCTCCTGCAGTGGCTGGTAATCATGAGACCCTGGGCTATTATCATTCCACAGCTTTTCTCTCCATTTTTTTTTTGCCAATTCCAATTTGTTCTGAGCCCTGCAATAAATGAAATAAATAATAAATGAAAAGGCCAGAGGCAACAGCACCATCCCCCTGCAGACCCAGGGGAGAACCCAAAGGTTGTAGGGGGCTCTCTGCAGAGAAGATGGGAAACAATGTCTCAGGGGCCCAATTATTTACTGTAGCTGCTGAGATGAGATGATTTATGGCTGTGACAAGGCTGTCCTGGAAGTGCCAGCTACTGGTATAAATTTAGATCTATTATTAAAAAAAAAATCCTTGGAACCAAAAGAGTTCAACTTAAAAGGAAATTACATGACTCTGTATTGTTAGCAGGCAGAGTGGACTTTATTCATCTAAACAAGTGTTTGCTATTCAGTAATTACTAGCCATTCTGATATATTTCATTGGTGGAGTTTTAACAAAACTAAGAATGAAAACATTTTGTATACCATATACAAAAAGAATGCAAAACAATTTAGTCAAGCTGTATGTATAAAGGAATGAATTTTTAACTGACGTTAATGTTCTGGTGCACTATATGGATAATAAATGCATTTAATTGGTCATGAACATGATAGAGAAGCATGCAAGAATTAAGCTCACAAGATTTAGCTCAAGATTTGATTACTGCAAAGTAACCCCCTACAAGGTCACAGACCGAACATTTAAAAGGTCAAATATCAATGCTGGGTCCATTGGATGAGCATCCAAAGGAAGATGAAGTCCTAGAAAAGTCCTCCTCACAGAACTTCCAAGTCTTAGTGAGCAGGGAAGAGGAGCCAGGCAGTGCCTAACGCTGAGAGGATCAGATTGTTGCATGGTCAAAATGGTTAAAGTAAGTTCTTAAAAAATACTTATTTTATTTTATATTATCAAGCAGAGAGAGAGAGAGAGAGAGAGAGAGAGAGAGAGAGAGAGAGAGAGAGAGAACACCAGGGCCTCCAGCCACTGCAAATGAACTCCAGATGCATGAGTCACTTTGTACATCTGGTTTTATGTGGCACTGGGGAATCGAACCTGGGTCATTAGGCTTCCTGGGCAAGTGCCTTAACCGTTGGGCAATCTCTCCAGCCCCGAAAGTAAGCTTGTTGAAGGCATATTTGATCAGTTAAGTGAAAATGGGCATTCAGCCTGAATATGTGAATTCTTGTTTATAATTTTGTAGCCCCTACTCATATTATATATACAACACAAAATATCAACTTAGAAAGTAGCAATAAGCAAATGTAGTTAGACATTCCATAATCTATTTTCCAACATCTTACCATTGGTTACAGCAATGCCATAAGATTAAGAGGTGAGGATCAAAAAAGAACAGAGTGTGGTGGCACACTTGTAACCTCAGCATTAGGGGGGCTGAAGCAGAAGGATCACAAATCTAAGGCTATCCTTGGCTGTAGAGCAAGACCTCGCACAAAAGGAAGGAAGGAAGAGAGGAAAACAGAGAGGGAGGAAGGAAATGAGGGAGGAAAAAAGAGAGACAGGGGCTAGAACCCAGGACCTATCATCCAAGGAGGCAGCACAAATGGAGGCACTGGAGACTATACAGAGATTTTAAGATTTCCCAGTACCTGATGCTCAAGATAGCAGTAAAGGGATAGCAAGGATACCGTTCAATTGCCCACCCCTTTGAAGAAGGTCCTCTGGAATGTCAGACATACCCTGTGGAGGTAGTTCCCTATTTTTCCTCACTCCACTACGCTTTGAACTCCACCCTCCACTGTGCATATGCCAAAGGGAAGCCAACCCATAATATGCCCTAGCTAAAGCAATGAAAGGGAATGAATCCTTAGTTTTGTATACCAATATCAGAACTGCAACAGCTTTCTCCCAAACTGTCCCTCTATGAAGCTGTGTTCTCAGAGTAGAATGGCCTGCAAACAATGATTTCAAATGCAAATGTATATACTTCCCCCCACCCAAAATTCTATTTAGTTAGTCATACTTGGAATTCTGCATGTGGTGACTGATTCTAATATCATGGTCAGTCTCCATTCCACCAGGCCAACCTGCTCTTCTGAAACAAACACAGATCAGAGAATGCTGACTGGAAGAATGGGTTTCTGACCCATTCTAAGCAGAGCAGACAGGTGGGATAGAGTAGGTTCCCCTCCTGCTACATTGAGGTTAGCAGATGCCCTCTGGCTGCATGAAAACAGTGATCTCCATGACACTGAGCCCTCAACTCCAAACTCTGATGATAGGACATTCTACAGGACCATTGGCATTTAAGAAGCACTCTGGATGAGGAGTCAGGGTGTGGGAGTTTAGGGGAGAGACCCCCACACAATGTTGCCATGTTCCTCCTTAAGCCGGCCCCAGTCAGAGCTTTACCCTGCCCCCTGCAGGATAAAAATGGGTATTCCTGGGGATATTCTTGTTTAATTTTTTTTCTTAAACATGTTGATTTTTTTAATTACACACCTCAATACCCTAAGAGCAGTTAGGGTTATTTCTTCAGAGGGAGGATTGTGACAATTTCAGGCAAGCTCCATAGACCCCCTTCCCCTTGAGTGGGAGGTGTCTAGCTAGAGCTCAAACCTAGGCGCTAAAACTGATTGGTCAGATATGAACCAACCACCTGTCTCTCTGCTCATCTGGGGAAGGAACTACTCACTGAACAGAATTCTGCCTCTTTAGGCTGTAGTGAGAGGCTGGATTTCTCTTCCATGAGAACCTTTCTGTCTCACAGTCTTTTCCTGCTTGTTTAGCTAAACAACATAGATTTTGGCTAAAACCTCTCCCACATTTTCTCCCCACACTGGTGGCTGGACGTGGTAGTTGGACTGCTTCCCCTATCTCTTTCCCAAATCCTCTGAACTGACTCTAATCTAGAATAAATGTGTGTGATAAGAAAATGCTCTCTGTCCAGATTGTCCAATTCTTTGGCATTCTGAGATACGAACACTGGGGGAAGTACAGCGGTGAAGCCCTGGTGTTTACCCGCTATTCCCAGTCCTGGGTACAAGGGGACAGCCTAAAGGTACTATGAAGCAAAATAAGGTAAGTCATGGAGTGCTCCATGGAACTATGGGAGAAGTCAAGATTTTAGGTGTGTGGTTGGGGGAAGGGCAATGTGCTACTGATTGGATTAGAAATCTACATGGAACAAGACAATTAAAGGACATAAAAATACAACTATGGAGGTTTCTAAAATTCATTAAAAAATAGAAGCCACTGAATGTATTTTAAACAGGGTAGGTAAAATGAATGGAGCTTAAAGAAACCAATCTTGTAGGACTGTAAGCAATGTATTGAGGCATGAAAATTTGAATGATAAAAAACAGATTCCATAATTACGGTTCAATAATTTACTAATTTTGACTTTTTATTAAGGAACTTAAAAGGCTTCAGTCACTGAGCAACCCAATGAGAGGTATGAAAGGAAAATTCTCACACATATCTGCATATGGAGATATATGGCTACTCTTTACAAATTAATGCATTATACAGTCCCAGTAGAGCCTTAGTAAATCAGCATGTTTAAGACAAAAACTTGACCTCCATTCCTGTGGTAGTTTGAATGGATGTTCCCCAATAGATTCCTGATAAACAAATTCAGGCCTCAAGGACTAAGGCCATGTGCTTCAAATCATTCATTACATACTAGAAGCCCTATGTCAAACATTCACACAAGCATGATCCCCAGGTGTTACATATGTATCCTGGGTTCAACACAGACACACTCTTGTATGTAACATACATGTGTTACAAGAATGATCTACTCCGAGAACTGAATGATCTGCTTATTTTCATGTTCTATTTTATGCAGAATTGTTAGACTGAAATTATAATATCCACCTTTCTATATAGCTGAAGACAGTATCCTAATTTGTGGGTTTTGAAAACATGTATTGAATGACCCACAGTGTATGAGGATAGATGGAAGAGACTTAAGAGGGCCTAATTAGGATGTACTAAGGTAGATCAAGTGCTACAACAAGAAACTCCAAATTTCAGCCGTCGTGTTTAATACAAGATGAAACCTCACTCACTCATGCAAAATGCACATGTTCATGGTTAAACAGATTTCCTGGGAAGCTCTCCTCTGCTGTCCCAGGGACTAACGGTCCTTCCATCTCCTGATATAACTTCGTCTTCAACATGGTAGCTATCAGTCCCCATGGGATAGAGCGAAAGTCCAGACATGGAAGAGTGTAGAAGCCAGTTCTGGCCTAAGCAGATATCAGCAAAGGTAACAGGAAATGGGCAGAAAAGCGAGAAGGAAAAGAAAGTAGGTCTGCAGAACACATAACGTTTTGTCTGCCTTCAAGTGTTAGCAGATGCCGCCAAGAGTTGACAAAGTTTCTATGGACCTCATTGGCCAGTGCTTCATCCCCTCCTGTAATCAGGCCTAAATCAGTTAAGTGCAAACTAAGAAGCAGAGTAGAAAGCCAGCACTATTACATTAATTATATTGGGTAGAATTAATTAATGTACTGTTTTCTGTCAAGTCCACATCTGCGTTTTAAAACCTTCTCATGAACTGTGGTACTAATTTGTCCTGATAACCATTCAAAATCAGGCTGATGCTGCTTAAATGGTTATTTTTACAAGAGCCTTCCTCTTTCTCCATTCTAGTAGAGATGACCTTTATAAAAATCTAAGACCTAATCATTTTAGTTAATTCAAAACAGGTGGAAAATATCTTATAGGAAGTCATTTGTTATGCACAAGATCAAACTGAAATGTCACCACCCCTCTAACTCTCTCCTTGAGACTTCCTATCCCAGATATAATTAATTGCCCCTCATCTGTGTTTTCACAGCATCTTATATGTACTCAGCTCAAGAATAAATCACATTTTAGAATAGTCATTCACTTACTTATATGACTTCCTATAGACTTGAGTTCTTAGGGGCTGAGAGAAGACATATCTTCTTCAGGGCTATTCTAAAAACAAATCACTCTCATTATATGAGAACCAGATTAAGGTGCCCTGGTACTGAAGAAGGGGGCAGATAAAGCCAGGTGAGTGATTCCAATATCCATGGCCAGTTATAGATCTGAAGGAAGCTTAGCTACAAGAGGGAATTCCAAGGCCCCACTGGAAAAGGTAGAGCTCATCAATTCTATGGCCCTATCCTGGCACTTAAGGCTTGAGGAATAATTAATTCATGAGCTCTATATTATGCAAACAAGTATATTAGTGGAAATCCAAAATTTATGGCAGATGATACCCAAATGCTAACAAACTAATCTAGTAGGCCCCCCCCCAAAAAAAAAGAAAAGAAAAAAATTGCTCCCAACATCAATAGTAACCAACATGCATTAAACACTAGATAGTTCAGGTGTTCTATAGGATTTATGAGACTTTTCACTAATACCCTGGAGAATCACATGAAGTAAATGGCATTATTCATAGATAGCAGAAAAAGTTTTGCTATACAGATAACAAAACATGAGGTGAAAAGGAGCTAGATGACTTGCCTAAAATTATAGTAGTAACCCAAAGTCAGTGTTCAGGCAGAGTGTCTTCAGAATGCAAGAGGGTTTGAGACGTTCATACATGAATGTAATGCATTTTGATCCCACTCCCCCAATTTATTCTCACGCTTCCCCCTCCTAAACCCTTCTTCTTCCATTGGATCCCCAGCGTATTTCCAGGCCTTGCCTATTTTTTTCTGGCTGATTTACATTAGGGTCACTTGCTGTATCATGGGTGGGAAGTAACTTACTGGGGAGTGGGCAATCTTCAAGTAGTTACACCACTAAATCCAAGATTTTAACTTTCTCACTCTCCTGCCAGAAACCAAGAGCTGGCGGCATTTAAAAGATAGCAGGTGCTAGAACCAGAAGTCCAACCATACTTGCTGCATATGCCTAGCCTGGTGTTTTGCTAAAAGAAGACATTTGAAAAAAATAAATAGGTCAGATGTCTCATGATTCCCAAATATGCCTGGATTTCATCTGCATCCAGGCTCATGTGGAACCTGATCATGTTTACATGAAGAAACATAGTCACTCAGTACTTCCAGAGGACAGAAGCATTACTTCAACAGTCCTGTACCCTGCCACCTCCTCAGTCTTTTCAGCCCATGAGAGGGGAAAACATACCATTCCTTCACCTCCCGAGTCTTAAGTATTGTATTTTTTTAATGATGTACAATTGATTCAGTGCCTTTGAACTTCCTCTAAATCTCCAGTCCACTTAGAATCATTAAGATGCTTTCAGGAGGCAGAGAATGTATCCCTCAAGTACTCTTTGCCACTCACTGAAGATTGAAAGTTGCCTCTGTCTCACCCTGCCTGGGTGTCAGCTCATGGCCCATTCCTGTAAATTACTGACATTGGAAATGGTAAATCACGAAGATGAATTGTGCAAAACTCACCCAAAAGGAGATACCAGGCCAGCTGTTGAAGTGTGCCAGGTGTTAATGTAGAAAAATAAAATCAAGAGTTCTGGAAACATCAGTCTTCTGTTATCGATAATCATATTACTAAGCAGAAACACAGAAGGGACTCTCATTTTAAAAAAATAAGGAATACCGTTTGGTTTCTTCAACCAAAGCTGCTCATTTCTGAGACATGACTCAATTCTGACAGTAGGTAGCACACAATCAAAATGACATCAGAAGGGGCATGGAGGAGGTCTGAAATAAAACAACACTAGACAATGTCAAACAGTCCATTGCAACAGGGCTCTTGTGGAGATGCTACCTGGGCTGTTATGGTAAACAGCTAGGAACCAGGGTCTGAGAGAGGCAGAACAAATTGGAGGACTAACATAAGTCTTGACTGTGAGTTTAAAAGAAATAAGTACAGTTTCCACAAGTCACATAATAAAGGAGTATTGTGAGATGTTTTGAAGTCCAAGGAAGGATGAGAGTCTATAAACATGTAGGAGATCCCAGGCCCATGGACCCCACCTTTTGGCCTTTGTCCAAGTCAATAAAGAACTGAAAACGTGGACTCAGAGAATGGTAAATTATGAATTGTGAGATTCATTTTAGGGAGAGTTAGGATCCAGAGGGAAGGCTAAGCAGGGACCTCCATGCCATAAGAAATTCTCCTCCTTCTCAGCCTGGCTTAGAAAGGGAGAGGAGGCTGAGGGTACCCCCCTCACAGAGGGAAACAGCCAAGAGTTTACCAAAAGGGCCAGGAGGCAGGGGACCAAGAAAGACTTACACACGTGTCAGGCCTATCATGGACCGAACATCCAAGTAAGATAAACCTCGTCACCAGATTCAGGTGATTAAGGGCCAGAGACCTGACTGGTTGGTGAGCTCAGCAGGTTGACTCAGGAAGGGCCAGACCACGGGTGTGCTAGGCCCAGGGGAAACTTGAAGAAGGAGGAAGTTGTTGCTGAGAAATTGTTGTTTGCAGCCATCATGCACAAGACTGGATCCGACATGGCTTCTAACCCTGCCAGGGCAGGCAAACTGGCATCCGTGTTCTCCTTGGGCCTCTGTCCCTTGATAACTGCCTATCAAAAAAGCTATCAGTAGAACATGTTACATTACTTAACTTTATCCTGTGGTAGGACATACATGCCTTAAACATTTCAAAGTTCTGGTTGGCCTTGATGAGAAATAAATGGCAGAGGACTGGGTAGTTTCAGGACTATTCTGAAAGTAAATTAGTGGTATTCAAATCATCTTGATTCCATTGACTAATAAAAATACTTGTATTAGGACACAATAAATAATAGTAAATAAACAAAAATACTCAGGTACAAATTTAATGAGCTGATACCTAACTTCAGTACGTGATGACTACAGAAGGAAGGGCATGAGCACAGTGTGATGTGCTCGGCAACCACTCATGATACTTCCCCACGATATTTAATAATATGCTATACTTCTCACCAAGCAGAACAAAATATAAAGAAACGTAGGGAGACTATTATGCATATAGATTTGTCAGGGCTCAATGTTTAACTTAGCACTGCCTTGATAAGTACAAACAGTTGATGTGATTTTTTTTAGGACTTGAGATGGAAAAGAACTTTCTTAAAATGCACACAGTCCAAATCCTGCTTACCATCTAGAAATGCAATAAAAGTAAGACTTATTAAGGACAGATGCAAGAATTTCTGTAAAATTATAAGAACATCACAAATTCCTGAAAAAAGCAGACTATAAAAACAATCAATTTATATTGTTGATAGCCCAAGTCTTAATTAATTAGGATGACAGCCATAACAACTATTAAGTACCTGCATTTGAGAACACTTTTATTATCTACCAAGATGGAAAATAAAACTGGAGTGATTCATAATTTATGCCTTTCAACTAATGAGAAATATTGAGTTACCTTACAACCCATTTGTTTATTTGTTCATTTAGCTGAGCATACAATATTTTGGGGCTGCTATGATATACCAGACTCATTAATAGGGACTGGAGTCCCCATAGTTCAGTAAGAAGGACACTTTGATATTCTTGATATTATGCAGCTCAAAACCTAGTGGAGAATGGAGGCAAGCAGAGAGTGACAGAGCTGTGATGAGCACACCTGGGGTTGTTCAAAGAACTGGGAGACAGAAAAGTGTAGGTCTTGGGTCATGACAACAAGTAAGTTCACAGAGTCAGCACCTTGGGGCTCAGTCTTAATAGAGTGTGAAGAATTTTTCAAATAGGAAAGAGGAGAGGTATTCCTGAAAGAGAATAGCAGGTTGATAAACATAAATGAAAGTGCTTGCTCCCAGTTTGGAAGCCCTTGCATTTCAGTAAGTAGGACTAATGTATAGAAGAGCATCAAGAGAGAGAGAGAGAGAGAGAGAGAGAGAGAGAGAGAGAGAGAGAGAGAGAGAGAGAGGAAATGAAATAATCAGAAAAGAAACTCAAGAATATCACATGCTGGCCCAAAGAGTTAGGGTTTCTCCTAGAGGCAGCAGAAGAGCCATGAAATATTTGGGATCTAGAAGTGACATGATGTCATTGGTCTGGAAGGTTATTCTAGGTTCAGTGTTAAGGCATCCAGGAGTAAAGAATCCTTATTTCATAGTCAGCCTTAAACGTCCAGGTGCTCCTCACTGTTAGACTGAGTCTTCCAGTAGAATTTGCAGAGCTGCTCAGAGTGAATTCCATGTTCAACTAGCATGAGCTTTCTTAAAGTAAGTGGGCTGATTTTTTTTTCTTTTTGTCAGGCAGTATGGGCTTCATAGAAATAATTAAATCTCTACTTCTGCCACTGGGATAAACAAAGAAGAGGGAAAAATAATAGAAGTTATAAAAAAATAAAATCCAAGAGAGATCAAAGGGAGGTGGCAAAGGATGCAGCAACTGCCACCCTTAAGCAAAACACAGTAATGAAGAAATGAGTTTTGGCAGCCCATCCAATGGGATATGAAAGAAATTAATCCAGAAGGGATGTAATGACCTGAAAAAAATGACAAGTAAAGTCCAGAAGGATTAGAAGAGAGAGGAAAGTGGCAGGTAGGGAAGAGTCATGTTCTCTGGCTTGTCTATCTGAGGAGATCAGACTTCAGGCCTCAGCAGAGGAAGAAATTATAGAAAAGCAGGCCAACCATTTCACTCTGCAAGTCATTTAAATTGCTTATTCTTCTTATTCATTTTTCTTGTTAAGGCAAAGAATGGTATTTTAATTTACTGTCAAAGCAGAATAATTGGGGTTGATAACGCCAGCCTTGTTCAATCTGATGAAATTTTTGTAGGCTTGGAACCCATTTTTTAATATTTTGTTTTTCCAGACTTGCTTCTGAGATTCAGACCTTTATCATAATGTACGTTGATGGTTTTTATTTTTTTTCTTTCCAAAATGGACTTCAGTGCAATAGGGAATTAAGCTGAAATCATTAAATTCCTTCTGCTTAGCACATTAGAGAACATTTCTAGCCTATCTAAGGTTAGTGAATATTATAATAATAAACTGTTAATACTAAAGTCTTTGTTATTTATCTGATTTTTAAAATGTTTTCAACTCATTAAGTTATTGTTATTTTAGCTTAGTTTAGTTCTGTGAGATAGAAACAGAAAATAAAATCTTGATGATCTGAGAATATTTCCATGGACAAAAACTCTTCAAGAAACTCCAAACTGCAATGGACCTTAACAAGGATAGGTCTGAACTGCAAATATTTCTAAAAAATAGTCCCCGGGACTCAAGTCCTCCTTATATACATGTTGGCTTGTTACTCAGGCCTCAAGTGTCCTGGCTAACTGAGGTAAATTCAAACCAGGATTTTAGTCTCAATTTTGAAAAAGAAATCTACACTTGCCCATTGCTTATGAATCAGAAAAAAAGTATTATCAAAAGTTCTCCTGACTGAAGAAGCTATAAAATGAAGTTCTCCAGTAATTTAACTGTATAGCCATCACTAGACCCCCAGAAATTTTTTTGAAACATATAATTCTATGGTCATTACACTTCTTGTTTCTAAATTAAAATCTTTTAACTTAAGTCTACCAGGATTTGAGCTGATACAGGGTTAGGTCTCCATCCACCCTCCTCCAGTCTCTTTATTTTAATTATTACTTGTTACAAGTCAAGGTATGAGGGCCTTTGCCAAAAGCCTAACCTTTACCAGAATGGGGAAAAGTGGGAACCAATCACAGCAAACTCAACTCCTGGGGAGCCCTGTCTCATGGGTGACCACAGAGAGAATTCTCCATACTTCCTTCCTGGGGAAGAGAGGCACTGACCTAGCTTTCAGGCAGAGCTACTGCTGGAGAAATAATGACTAGTGTGGAAAAGACTTGATGGGAGTCACTGTTTTCTCAAGCATTGTTAACATTTGATTTAGATCCATACAATGGCAGAATTGACATTTGCGGCTTGCACCAGCATTCATTGGTAAGGTTTGATTTTACTTTATTTGCAGGTTGGAAATGTCTGAAGAGGCATTTATCATTAAAGCCATGGCCTTTGCTCCTAAAGCTTCTCTCACAAGTACAATAACAAAAGCTGCTAATTAAAAGAGGGAAACCAATCAGGAATCAAGCCAGAAGGGATGCCCCTTCCTCGGCAGCATAGAACAACAGAGCAGTCTCTTAGCCTGAGCCACAGGATGCTGGACAGAAGCCAGCTCTACCCACCCTGGTGCAGCAAGCTCGGTCCACTGCCTGCAGAGCCAGAGAGGTAAGAAAGGCACTATTCCCTACTAATAATTCCAGATTAGGCAAGCTTTTTCCTCAATACCAATGACACATCCAAATCAATGTGATTTAGCCCAAAGTGTTCATCTCTAAGTGTTCACAAAACCTATTGTGGGTCCAGACAACATGTTAGAACAATTTTTCTCAGGGTGACAAAAGCCAAAAAAGGTGTCATGCTCATGAAGACACGTCTCCTAGAATATTGCTCTTTGTTGTATCTACAAAAAAAGAAAAAGGCCAGTCTCTAACCAGTGACTCTCTTTGTTGTATCTAGCAAAGAAAAAACAAAGAAAGAGAGAGACAGAAAGAAAGAGAAAAAGAAAGAGAAAGGGAAGCACTAGTCTCTGACCACTAATTTAGCACTTCTTTTATCTGTAATGAATGGCACACTCATTGGCCCAAGGAGTCACATGACTGTCAGCATGTGACTTTAGTTAATATAAGCAACTTAATTTATTCCAGTGAGAATAATTTGATATGTTTAATATTGTTCTCAAAAATACTGCCATCATGCCCATAACACACTTCTAAGAGTGCTGAGATGCAATGACAGACAAAAAAATGCAACTTTAAAACACTAACAATAGTTCAAAAGTTAGCTGAATGAGAAAAAGGCTGAAAAAGAATCTTGTGAAACCTCACCACCCAGCACTGCTCCACCAGTCCAAGCTACACTTAAGGCAATAACAGAAAGGTTAAATAACTTACCCAGAATCCCACAGCTAAGGAATGTTGCTGACATCTCATTTTTAACCCATCTTACACAGCCTCATGGACCCCACCCCAAATCCAGTACTATTTTCTATTACAGGGAGAATTAAAGAATACAGATTTGGACAAGCATCAGAAACGGTGTTAAATGGATACTTGGGATACACTAAAAATATTTCATGCATACTCCAAGCCAGGGGCCAACAAATCTTTTTTGAAAAAGCCTAAATAATAAATGTTTCTTTCAGGGTTTGAAAGCCTTATAACCAACTCTACCATTGTGTGAAGGTAGCCATACACGATTCATAAGTGAATGAAAACAGCTGTATTCCAATGAAACCTTTTCTTAAGAAAAACAAAACTAGATGATGGCCCAGATGTGGCCAATGGGTTATGCAGTGGAGAACCTTGAAAATTTCTCACGTGACTAAATTTGTAGGGGCTAGGTGGTATTTGTAATACATACATCACAAAAGGCAAGATTAGAAACTAGAAGACAAAGGAAGTCCATTGAAGAGATAACAGACCCCTGAATGAAGGCCATGATGGCAGGAAAGCAGGAGAGGTCATGGGCTGGCACCATTGATGAGTTCACCATTTAACTGATTGCAAAATGAAAGAGGTGACTAATTCCAAGAGAAAAATGGCTGCATGATGGTGTTAAATGTCTTTTAAGGATTATGGGAGGGATAGGTGAAATCAGCCGAAGGGTGTAGATAGACTTTGAGGTGCGTTAACTCTGACACATCTGTATTAAGGAGGTGCAGATACTCACTAGACATCTGAACACACCAATCTGGACCACAGGAGAGAAGTCTCGCTAGGAGACAGGGCTTGGTGCCAATCACATAAAGGCAGATTTTAAGATGCCTAAGATGAGACAACTTAGACAAAGCTGATGAAGTGAACTTGAGGCTAAGGATGTAGCTTAGTTACTAGAGTCCAACTTAGCACGCATGCAGCCTGTGTTTGCTTCCCAGCACTGAATTAATTTGGCACAAACCCGTGATCCCAGTACTAAGGAGGTGGAGGCAGGAGGATCAGAAGTTCAGGGTCATTCTCAGCTATAATGAGTTGGAAGCCAGTCTCTAATAGAGTAATTATTTATATAAATATAGGTATTTAAGGATGATCTGATAAACAAATGGAAAGTAGACAAAGGAGAGGTAAGAAGAGCTCATGGAAAAGACCAAATAAGTGAATAAAATAGAAAAGGGATAGAGCGATCAGCAGTGTTGAATGTCTCAGGGAAATCAAGACAGATGACGTGAGAGTGTACATCAGGGTTGACCATTAAGGGGCTACTGGTCCCAGTGACACGAGGAAAACACCCACTTGCAAGAACTGGCATGAAAGGGAGAGTAAGACGACAAAGCAATGTCTTTCTGAAGCACAAAAGAGGGAACTACGGGCACTCACATGAGGATTTAGATGTTTATGTGATGAAGCATGCAGGCAACGAAATGAAATACTCTAATGATCCAGGAAGGAGGGTTCATATCTGAGGAGGAGCACAGGGGAATCCACATTGCAGGGAGCAGGCATGATTGGAGGGAAAGCCTCAGAGCAAGGCAGGCACAGACTCTGTCAGGTATTCTACAGCAGAGGAAGTCCATGGCTGAAGAGCCTCTCTTCCATCCGGGAATGTCCTCAGTGCCTCTACATGTGAAAACACACAAAAAGGTAGAGAATAGGGTTAATTCACCAGCCATTACTACCTAGAAGTTACAAAGTACCAGTATCTCTGGCTAGGATTTGTGAATAAAGACAGTGTAGCAGTCACTTTTTCATTGCTGGGCCAAAGCACCCAATCAGAAGCAGGTTATGGAAGGAAGGGGATGATTTACAGCTCACAGTTTTGAGGGAAGTTTTATCATGGGCGAATAAACCCAGCAGGATCTGACAGTTGGGTGTCACATCTCCACAACAGCGTGGAGGAAGTGGACAGAATGAGTTATGAACACCCAGTGGGGCTGGACTATAAACCTCAATGCTCACGCTCGGTGACACACTTCCTACAGTCAGGCTCCACTTCCCAAAGGCTCCATAGACTTCCTAATGAGTGCCATCAGCTGAGGAAATCAGAAACACATGAGACTATGGGGACATTCCACATTGACAGCACCACAAGCAGCTTCTATCACCTTCACAAAGGTCCACTAAGGTTCTATGGAGGGAAGCCTCAGAAGCCCTTGCCCACTTTGCAGGTGTCCAGCAAACATCCAGGCCACTTATGGTTACTGAGAGTCTTGTATAACAATGTGTTTCTGTGGGGTAGGCAGCGTCTTCAGGATGGGGAAATAGTTGACAGCTCCCCCAAACCAAGAAAGTTCGACAGAGAACCAAGAGAATTTTGGAGTGCTTAGAAAACTAAAACAAAGTGACCTATACTGAAGACTCAGTTTACTTTCTTCCATTGAAGACTGGGCTTGCCTGGAGCATGGAGTTATGGTCCTGGGACTCTTTGAAACAAACCCCACAAAAGCATTCCTTCTTGGCAGCCATATATCAAATGCCCATGAATGTTTAACTCACAAAAGGGAATGTGCCTGGCCTTTACTATGTGTTATTTATAAAACTATATTTTAATAATATCCTATAAAATAATACAGACGTGAGAGAGTTGAGAGATTCATCTCCACAGGAATGGCAGTTTTGAAAGAAATTGTGCCATCATTTGTGGACAGGAGGAATCTAAGAAAGTCTTGAAAGAAAGAAAGAAAATTATCTCACTAGAATTCACTCTAGCACTGGACTACTGGAAACAACATTCTGCTTGTGGGGTGACGAGGTGGTAATATGCACACAGCCCCTCCAACACACATGCTGGGATCAGCTGGAATGCAAAGTTGGAATCGGATGAATGGCCAGTCCTGAATGGAGTCTGAGCAAAGCTGACGCCCTTTTCTACCTCATAGAACAGATTTCCCAAAAGTAATCCTAGGCTCTAAGTAGCTTTTACTCAGCCTTGACTCTGCTAATATCAGATCCTCAGGAAGCTTTTGCTTTATCTTCCTCCCTTCCTCCAGTGAAATCCAGGGAGCCTGCATCTGGCTTTCCCTAAAGGCATGCACACAGTCTGCTTAGCATCTTGTCCTGTCTGGTTGGTTGTGAACACACCTCTGTGTCAGTAGGTTTCCAGCATCACAAATATGAGCCTCCTCCTCCTCCTCCTCCTCCTCCTCTTCTTCCTCCTCCTCCTCCTTCTCCTCCTCCTCACTCAGCTTCCCCTCCTTGTTGCACTCACCTAGAAGGATATGGGAAAGGTTGGTTGAATGGAAATACATATGAAAACTTAGAAAATCAAAAACGTTTTTGTAGATTCAATTTCTTGGCTAATTGAACATAAAATCAGGAAAAGAGCTGAATGACAAATATTAAACTCTGATTCGTCTTCAAAATGTATAATGTGCATAGCAATAGGAATCTTTATTCTCTCCTTCTGAAAATATACTTCTAGAGATAGAAATGACTGGAAAAATCATGTGCTCAATCTCCTTTGCCTCCAGGTAGGTTAGATTAAATTATCTCACACAGATGAAAATCTATTCTTTCCTTATTTTAAAAAAATGAGATTGTAATTCTACCATTCTAGTAGTAAAAAGACCTCAGCTAGATACTTCATCCTAATTTCTTCTCAAAAGCCCACGTGGTACATTTTAAATTGAGATATAGCCAGCTCTATCAGATATCTTTTGTTATAATTTCACAATCATGTATACACAGACTGATATCTAACATAAATATAATAGATGCAGAATATAGATCTGTAATATACTTTATATGAATATAAAGAGAGAAAGATTGGCTGTACTTGAATTTGAATTTCTGAGATGATTACATACAGATTTTTTAAATTACCTGAATATCAAATTCTAGGAATTTTTGGCAAAATCAGGTTTTAGATGTAAAAACACCTTGGCCGGGGATGTAGCTTATTGGTAGAGCACCTGCGTAACCTAGCATTTAAAAGGCCCTGGGTTACATCTGCAACATCATTTTTAAAAAATAAGGTAAGATGACGCAAGTCTATATGCACATACTTACACTCTTCTCTGGTCCTGGGATTCTAGGCTGTGAGGATGTGAGATATATGTATATATGTCCTTTCTGCTATCATGAAAATTTTAGATCTTAATTTGCAGATATCAGATACTGTTCCTATTAATAACTAGAGAAGAACAGGAAATTTGAGGGCAAGGAGAAAGGCAGATTATGGATTGGGTTTGAGCTATTAAACATGGAGAGAGTGGGCTGGAGAGATGGCTCAGAGGTTAAGGCACTTGCCTCCAGTGTCTAAGGCCCCAGGTTCAATTCCCCAGGTCCCATATAAGCCAGCCCTACAAGGTGGTGGCCCTGGTGTGCTCTCTCTCTCTCTCTCTCTCTCTCTCTCTCTCTCTCTCTCTCTCTCTCTCTCTTTCTCTCTCTCTCTCTTTCTCTCTCTCTCTCTTTCTCTCTCTCTCTGTATCTCTCTGCTTGAAAATGAATAAATAAAATTATTTTTAAAAAAACATGGAGAGAGTTGGAAATCCAAACAAAGATTAAGAAGACTCTCCTTAATGGGTGGATGGGTCACCGATTCCCTACATGTATTCTGTATTTTCATTTCTGGGATTATAGTCATATTTGAAGAATGGATTTTTCCTAAATTGGAGTGAAATGAAAATCAAAGATGCATTTGGGAATTGAACCAAAATATCAAAACCAAAATTTCTATATGAAACAATTCATCATAACAAAATTGAAAGAGTCAAGTTTGCATTTATACATGAACTAGACAAGTCATTCGAGACTTTGCTTTCCATATCAAGAAAATGAGGACCCTGGCATCTTTCTTACAAAGTCTTATAAAGGTTGAATAAAACAGTAAATATCTGGAATATACCATGTTCTCAATTAGTGGCAGCTATTCCCACATTATTTATAACAAGGAAGATATATTTATCTTATTTAAACTTAGGGGTAGGTGAATCCTGAAAGAAGTGAGCTAATAATAGATTATTATTCCTGATGTATTTTATTTTGATATTTCAATAAATATAGAATTAAGTCAGAAGTTTTTATGTTTGTTTGTAAGAGTCTAAAAAAAGCCCCGTTTTGCTCTAAAATGTGAATGTAGTAAACCAGAGGTTCTCACCTAGATCCACCTTTGCAAAACCAAGTCCTCACCCCTCCAAAAGATGTTGCTACCCAGGGGCATCCACCTGAATACTTCCCCAAGAACACCCTCAACCAAAGGTTTCTGCCTAATCCAAGGTCATCCTCTGTCCCAGGGCAGCCTCCCTCTGCAGTTAATTTATGTACAGTTACAAAGACCTTAGCCCTTTGTCTCCCTAGGGAAAACCCTGAGGGGTTCCCCTTGGGACCAGCTGAGCCTCATGATGGATGCATCCCTTTCAATCCATCCTCTCCCTGCCACACTGCCCTATCCCACGTCCCTGTCTCCATCTGAGTCTATTTCCCAGGACCAGACCTGCAACAACAGTTTTCAGGAAAATATGTGTTACCTTGGCAAAGGATCGCCAGAGCTCTTGGGAGAGAAGAGAGAAAGATTTGGGTAGAGATGGATACTTATCATGCTTCCTGAATCAATGACAACTGTCTTGAAGGAATCAGAAGTAGACTGGGGGGGGGTGAGCACAGAAGAAGGGACAGAAGGTGGTGTGATGTGAATAGGGGAGATCCCCCAATCAGGAAAGGACCACAAAACATGTATGTCCCCTGCAGAAACCCGAGCTGGCAGCAGAGGCCTTGGGCCAGCTCCACTCAGCATGACAAGAGTTAACAGTGGGGTGCAGTGCTGGACTCCAGGCCACCATTCTTCCAATGCCTCAAACTCAAAGAGCGTCTTCCTGTAGAAGCACCTTCTGATCACTTGCCTAATCATCAAAGAGAAGGTGGAATTTATCTGACAAAAATTGTCTTCACAGGCTTTTCTCCCAGGCCAAAGCAAGTGCACAGACATACTCTCTGTATTTCTTCTTCAGACAAGAAATAGCTGTTTGCTGTGAGTTCTGCCATGTGTCAAACTATTGTTGATTCCAAACTTTCACTTACAGCAAATGGTTGTGAGGAGCCAATAAATGCAGCAGCCCCTAGGCAAGAGCTCAGTGTGCGCAACTGGGCTGTGCCACCAACCCTGTGCCATTGAGGAGGGTAGATTTTATACTTTGCAAAAATACTTGCCAGGTGTGCTATAAACATGAGTTTCCTGGCTGGACCCTCATAATTTGGAGTTTATTGAGCATTTTATTATTCTAACTAACATTCACATTGTGTCTCTGGTTGTGCTTAGGGGTACAGGTGAGTTAGATAAGACCAGGTTACTTCTCCAATATTGATGACCATGTCCCACTGTCCCCAACTGGCAGTCTCAGGGTTCCCTCTATGAACGACAAATGAAGGCTTTTGTTCCCTTTCTGGGAGGTGGGTCATGGTTTCCCTCCTTCTCCTCACCCATAAAATAGGCTTTTAAGTTATTAAGAAACCATCAGCATATGCATTATTCAACAGCTGCGCCCCATCCTCCTCCCGTTGATTAATGTCACTGAAGGGAGTATGGGAAGCCACTGAGGAAGGACAGAGAGGAGATGGAGTCTTTTGGAACCACCGTTGTCTATGTCTGAAAGGGACTTAGAGACCCAGCATACAGGCCACCTCCTCTCCTTCCCTCCATTGTCTGTGGTTGGGCTACTAGAGGTCCCCTCAAACCTAGACATGGGTACAGCTGCTGGTATAGGCAAGGAAGTCAAGACTGTAACTGGCCACCCAGGAGCAAGTTCCTAGGATGTGAAGGTAGGAGAACCTGTGTGGACTTTGATAGGGTTGCCATAATACAGCACTGCGAACCGGTGACTTGAAAAACAGAGACATGCTGCTTTGTTGATTTAGCAACCAGAAGACCAAACTTTAAGTACCAACAGGATGAGGCTCCCTCCAAAGATCCTTGCAGATCTTCACATCTTTCTCAGCATGTCCAAATTTCCCCTTTTTATAATGAATTCAGTGGTAATGGATTAGCACTCACACAAATGATACAGGTTTATTGTGAATATCCTATAAAGACTTTTCTCCAAAATAAGATCCCACTGTGAGCTGTTGGAGGTGGCTAGGACTTTACATATCTTACTAAGGGGTCATGAACCCACCCAATTTACAGTAACATGAAAAGTCCTGATCATTGAATAGGTCATTGGTTATTAAAACTGAGATAAACCCAAGGGTTTCATCAAAGAACCTAGCAGGGTGATGAATCAAGAGGCACAGCTCTGCTAGGTCTCAGGGAAGCCACTGCTCTGCACCGGGCATCCTCACCTGCAGAATGGAGTGGCCAGCAGTTTGCATTTTCATATGACACTAGGAGAATAAAGCCAAAAACTGTTAGTAAGACTTCAGGGGTTAAAATACGGACAATATGATCTCAGCTCAATGAGCATATTAGCTGTCTTCAGATGTCTGTATTTCTCTCTCCCTATAAAATGAAAACCAGGATCAGGAGTTCATGTTCATCCTTGACTATATAGAAAGTTCAATGCCAGCCTAGGCTAAATGAGACCTTCTCTCCAAAAAGATGCATGGGGGC
>PVHP010016387.1:0-36008 GCA_004024765.1 Zapus hudsonius | reverse complement strand
CTGAAGAGAAAGTTCCTATTTGCTATTGAAACACCAGAAATGACAGAGGTGGTAGAATTTGCGATAGAACATGAGACACTGCCTGATATAAAGTTATCAGCACGAAATAACCCCAATTACGGATCCAAGTGCAGCCAAGACACATAAGGATGATCAAATTAGGACGGAAAAGACTAAGTTAAAGGACCCCATTCTGCTGGAAACAGCACCTGTTAAGGAGTCAAGACAAACCACGACAAACACAAGTGATGAAATTCATCCTAATGAGGAGTCACCAAAATTATGGTATCCAGTTTTTCAGGAAGCAATCCCATTTAGTTTCAATAGCACTAAACACAATACTACCAAAAGAAACAATGCAAATCAGGATACCTTAAAAAGAGATGATCTATTTCTAACCTAAATACCACCCATCAAGCTTTTGAGACTACCAAGTGGTGATATTCTTGATGAAATTACTCCAATGTAGGGCACCACAAAATTAAAGCCTGCCCTTCTGCTGGAAGCACCCCCCCCCTTAAGGATTCAAGACCACCACATATAGCTATCCATTAGAGAATCTATCCAAACCAGGATACAACAAAAAGATTGTAACTATGTGGAAAATGCTACTCATTCAGGCAAGTTCCATAGATTTTACACTTGACCCCCTCCCCTTGAGTAGGAGGTGACTCTAGCTTGAAGTCAAACCTAGATGCTGAAACAGATTGGTCAGGTATGGACCAACCTGCTGTCTCTATGACTTACCTGGCCAAGGTCTTAAAAGTCACTGAAACAAAGTCCAACCCTCTCTTCCCTCCATATTTCTTCCTTGAAGAAGTACTTCTAATTTTCCCGGCCTTAGGAAGGTAAGGCCTTCCCTCACCACAGCCCAATGCCTGTGGTTGTGGGAGGGCTCATGAACCCTTTTCCTCATGATGGGAGCCTTCTGTTATCTTTCCTTCTTCTGCTTGTTTGGCTGAGTAACACAGACTCTGCTATTTTGATAAAAACCTCTCCCACATGTTCTCTCCAAACTGGTGACTGGAGATCTCCATAACTTCCCATTTTCTTTTGAATAAAGTCTCCCACTATATCTTATCCTCTGATGATCTATATTTTTAATTCCTTAACTTTATAGACAAGAGCTCATGTACTACTTAAATTCCGAGGTACATTGTAAGTAGCTGGTTATTCTTTAAGTTTTAATCCCCAGCTCTCCTGTTACATCATTTGTGAATGTTGTCCAGGAAGAAAAAATTCCAGAGGATCTTTTTGTAACTTTTTGCTACATCTTTTTGTAACTTTTTGGGGACAGAAAGGGAGGAGCAGTTTCTTCCTTCCTCCAAGCAGTTCAGGCTGGATGAAGAGCTCCCCAGGGGGTCCAAAAAGCCTTTTATCTGAGTAGAGACAAATAGACATTTTATTTTACTTTTACCTTTATACCTGAGCAGAGGCAGAAAACTACATGGAACCCTATTTTCTCTTTCCTCTCGCAGGCCCTGCCTTGAAACCATGCTCTTCCAAGATTGGCAACTGGGCAGGGCCTGCATTCCTACTTGTGGTTTGGTTTGGCTATGGGGACAACTGGGCCCCTCCCCATGCTGAGCCAAACACTCAGGTCTCAGCTGAGTGGGAGGCCAAAGGGGGACAAGGGTCACAAAGGCCTTCCAGCTCTGCCCTGCAGACCTATACACTAGCAGAGCAGCAGAGAGATGGATCCTTTAAAATTCCTTGGTAAGTACTTAAAATTACTTAAATTTGAATTCAATTAATTTTATTTCTAGTCAATCTGTAAAGCTTTTTTTTTTTCTCCGTGCACAACATTTATTCATGTTAAAGTGAGTTAAGCCTCATGGCACATGTGATATCCTTGATTTTTAAAGGAGGGATTTCCCTCAATAATAATTGAGAGAAATATATAAAGGATTATAGAGGGCCCTTGAAAGAATGATAGAATGTTATTGAGCAAGTGATAATGGATAGTGAGGAGGATAGGATAAATGGGCTCAGTTTCCTTATAAAGAATGTAACATCCATAATCCAGTGCATGGTTTTAAGACCAGACAGGCTTTACCAAATATGATAGACCATGCCTTTGATCTTAGATTTCACACACACACACACACACACACACACACACACACACACACACACACACACACACACACATCTTCATATGTTGGGTATCTTAAGTCTATTGCCTCTAAATAACTAATTCTTTAAAATATATTCTCTGCTTCAGAGTACAATCTCAAGCTTAGACAATGGTCTACATTTTAAAAAATGATTTCAACATCTACAGTTGAGTTTCCAAACTCTCCTGGGTAATTGATATGTTTTTAAACATAGATATCAAAACTTATGCTGTCTTACTTCTCTGTTCCTGATGACTTCCAGGTTGGGTCAATTTATTCAGATTTATTGCTAAAAATAATGTTTTCACTACTAGCAATATTTTCTGCCTGCATTGATTGTCATGAGGTATTTAAAGAATAAGATTAGCTTACTTTCGTACTTCAGTTATGGTCTACACTGTTCCAAAATAAGTAAACTCAAGGTTAGATAAGTAAACTGAAGGGTCATTCTTTAAGTAGACATTAGTTACTAATCAATTAAAGATGTCAATATAAATATATCTGTCCTAAAAATTGGATATAAATTCTTTTCTGAATTGTTGGGTACTGCTAATAGGGACACAGTGGACATAGGGTTAAGGGATGTCAAGAACAGGCTGAAACCCCAGTAAATCCTGTAGGCATTTCGCCACCTTCACACTTAACCCTAAAACTCCTGGCTCCCTAAGCAAGCCACAGTGCTAAGCCACAGTGAACCCCATATTCTCACCCCCACTGTGCCTGGACTATAGAGTCTAAGGTGACAGTTCCTTTGCCCCGCCATTTGATACGACCCTAAGGTCACGTCCACTTGGGGCTGATCTATGCAAAGCAGGCATTCGCAGGTCGCTGACCACTACCAATTTCCTTTGCCCGTCTCTGCCCCGCCTCTCCCCTTTTCCTCTATATAACCAATGGTATTCATACAATAAATGAGAAACCTTTCCATCACATTCTCCCAGGTAACACTGCCCATCACTCTCTCGGGAGAAATGAGCTGAACACTAACACATGGGGAGCTGCCCTCCCATACTCCCAGAGCTGTAACACAGAGGCCTCTCTGCCCGGTCCACGAACAAGCCTTTGGCCTGCAGCTGGGCACCCTGTGAGCATCCAGCTGCTGCTGCTGCCACCTGATCCCAGTGCCTCACCTGCAGTGCCATTTGGAGAAGCAGCCGGCAACAGAGGCTGCCAGAAGGTGCAGAAGCGCTCCTGTCATACGAGAACAGTCCCAGACCTTACCAGATGCTATGATGCTGTTCGTTGAACAATCCTGGGGACTGATCTTGAGTTTCCACAGTAGATAGCAATCCAACACCATCTACACTGAACAACTCTATACTGGACACCATTAGGTAGGTACCCTTCCATCTCTGAGAGATATTCCCAACTGCCATAACATCATGTCATATTCAGCAGGAAATAGATATGAGACTTCATCATCCACATTTCCCAACAGCAGTTGGGGCATCCTCAAGAGAGGGGGGAAATTAGGAGAGACTCCACACAATGTTGCCAAGCTCTTCGTTAACTCCTTCCCAGTTGAAGCCTTGCCCTGCCTCCTGCAGGATGAAAATGGATATTCTTGTGGGTATTCTGGTTTGAGTCTTTTTCTTAAACAAGTATGTACTTTCTTCTGGCGATTTTTTTCGATTCTGCTCCCCAGTACCCTAACAGCAGTTAGGGTTATTTATTCAGAGGGAGGATTGTGACAGTTAACTCCTTTCAGCCAAGTTCCATAGATTCTAAACTTGACCCCTCCCACTCAAGGGGAGGGGGTCTCTAGTTAGAGTTCAAAACTAGAGGCTGAAACTGATTGGTCAGGTATGGACCAACCAGCTGTCTCTCTGACTTACCTGGCCAAGGTCTTAAAAGCCACTCAAAGTCCAGCCCTCTCTTCCCTCCATATTTCTTCCTTGAAGAAGTACTTCTAATTTTCCTGGCCTTAGGAAGGTAAGGCTTTCCCTCACCACAGCCTAATGGCTATGGTGAGGGGGTGGGGGGCTCAGGAATTTTTCCACATGAACCTTTTTCCTTATGATGGGAACCGTCTGTTGTATTTCCTTCTGCTTGTTTGGCTAAATGGCATAGAATTTGGCTAAAATCTCTCCCACATGTTCTCTGTACACTGGTGGCTGTAGATCTCTGCAACTTCCTATTTTCTTTTGAATAAAGTCTCCCTCTATACCTTATCCTCTGGTGCTCTGTAATTTTAATTCTTTAACTTTATAGACAAGAATTCGGGTATTCCTTAAGTTCTGAGGTGCATTGGAAGTAGCTGGGTACTATCTAAGCTTTAATCCCCAGCTCTTCTTTACAATACCAATAATTAACCCTTTGAGACCACCAAAAACTACACCCCTGATGGATACAGACCAAACTAGAAATCGACAAAAAGAGACAAGCTGTTTTTGAGGGAAATACTGCCCTTTAAACATAGGAGACCTTCAAATAAAGACGCTCATGAAGAATACAGTCCAAATGAGGAACCAAAAATGAGAGCCCTTTCTTTTCTGATGCCTAATAAAAACAAGCTCTTGTGAAGGATCCAATAAACATGGGGAAACCAAAAAGGGAGATCATCCATGCCTGCAGGAAGGAGCACCCATTAGCCATTCAGGACCATGCTTTAGAAGCCATACAGGAACAGTCTCAGACCATACCGGATGCTATGATGCCATACCGATGGTCGGGAAGGATCCATTACAAATGGGGACACCAAAGTGAAAGCCCTCCATTTGTTCTGGAAGGATCACCTTTTAAGTATTTGGGACCAATAAAGACAGATTTTTTTGTGTGTGAAGGATACAATCTAAAAGAAGAAATAAAAACATGAGCCTCTTCATTTAGAAGCATCACCTTTTAGGAATTTGAGCCCAATAAAGCCAACTACTTCAGAAGCGTATACTCCAAGTGAGGTGGGGAACAGGGTGGCCACAATTGGCCTATAACCCCTGAACCCCGAGTTTGTATCTTAAGTATGCCAAGGAACTGACAACTTAAATAGAGTGTTTAGCAAATTCCACATACTTCATTTTTTTGGATTTATTGTAATAAGGGAAAAAGTGAAAGGAGTGCAATAGGAAAAGACAAGGCAACCCATCACCACATGGCCTGATAAACTCAAAAATCATCAAAAAAAGAAGAAATAAAAGATTCATGCTTTTAAGGAAAATTAAAAATAATACCCATAATAAAGGAATTTTCTTCTCTCTCTGAATCTGCCAAAGGCAAGGCCAGAGAGAGAGAGAGAGAGAAAGATTACACTCACCACCTCCAACCTGTGTGAGTCCAGAGGTAGATGGAAAAGCTGGGGTTCACTGGCCTCTGGCCTGGTTATTAAAGTCGTCGTGGATGCGGGTCCTCATGAGTGACCCACCTTCATCTAGGTGGGAGTGTGGCAGGTGTGTGAGGTCATAGTCAGGGGCCTAATCCTGACTGTCTCCTAATCTCCCACAGGGGGACTGTTTGGGAACCCAGAACAGAGAAAAAAGGATGGATAATTGAGGGGTGAATATGATCAAAACACATATTACAAGTATGGAAATGTCACAATAAACCCTCACTTTGTGCAATTAATGTGAGTAATAAATGATGATCCGTGAAATGAAAGAACTCGGACAGAAAAAGAGAGATAGTTGAGTGATTTGATTTTATGTGGGACTTTGAACAGTTGAGTTCATAGGTTGGAGGCAGAAAGCAATGAAGAATTATTTAGAGGGCATGGAGTTTCAGTAGGAAAGATGAACGTATTCTTGTGAGGGCCACACAGCCAAGTGAACGTGATACCCTACGGAACAGTTTTGCTTAACTTAGTGGCTCAAATGGCAATGTTTTGATTAGGTAATTTATTGTATTTTATGTCAGTAAGGTAAAGCTAAAGATAAAAGGTTCTCTGATTTAGTGTGTTGTTTTCATTCTTTATAAACATCACAGCTTAATTTACAAATAAGATTAATGTCCATGGTTTTATGACTTCTTGTACAATTCAAACGAATAAATGAGTATCAAGAATTAAGCTTCCTCCATAAGGCATATATTGAGGGAATTACATTCCCTTCTGTTCAAAATGGTAAGAGGAACACCATAGGCGAGGTTCAGTTTCACCTGCATGTGCAGGATGCAGATTACCTGAGTGTAATCATTAGTGCTGACGTCATCATCTGTGGATAACCACTCTCCATACGTGAAGTGCTTGGACTCATTGAACCACAGTTCAATTACATATGACCATGAGAAAGGGTAACTGTCCAAATGCATGTTTTCTCCACAAAAGGTATCTGAAACGAGAATATAGGACTATCTAGGTTTCAGTACTAAAAAGGAAATCCTATAGACAGAGATGCTCCTCATTTTTAAAATAACTGTTTCAAGTATCATCTAGTACTTCCTACCGGGGAGTAAGCACGGTGGTATCCCTGCTTTCCATCTTCCCTTCTCACTGTGGCGTGAGCGTGTGTGAAGAGACTGTCAGTGACATGGTGAGTGTGCTGCACAGTCAGATCACCCACAGCTCAGCCTCCACCACTTGGGAGCAGAATGGTGAACAGATGAGAACTTTGCTCTGGGCTTGAAAGCCATTGCACAAAGCATGTATCCATGAAGGACCTTGAAGTGAACAGTTGCTAGGAACCCGTTCATATTTCAGCAGACACAGGAATGAGGCGATACTAGCCTTCCTCTAAGATAAGAAAAACCTTGCTGCTCATTCACTGCTCCATAGTGTTGGGCTAAGACTCCTCAGAATGTGTGGGTATGAAGTTACGTTAGTGTCTCTTATCTACTTCAGAATAAAGTATTCTTTAAAAGGTCACCAATGTCGATGTAGGCACTGTGTAACATTCAGCTATTTTAAAAAAAATATATTTTTATTTATTCATTTTCAAGCAGAAAGAGATAAGAGAGAAAAGAGAAAGAGAATGGGCACACTAGGGCCGTTAGCCACTGCAAAAAGACTCCAGATGCATGTGTCGCTTTGTGCATCTGGCTTTCCATGGGTACTGAGGAATTGAACTTGGGTTGTTAGGCTTTGAGGGCAAGCCCTGTAATTGCTAAACCATCATTCAGCTAATTTATTTGACACAATACGCTCACTTTTGAGCACCAAAAGTATTCAGCAGAGTTTTTATTACTCATTTCTTCACTGAGCTAGGGTGCCAAAGCTAAGGAAATTCCCACGCTGACCTAACTTTGAATGGAAGTCTCCTAGGTATTTAATAATACCCAACTCCTCTTTTCTCCTGTTAACCAAAAGTTAGAATCTGAAAATGAGAGCATCCAAATTAAAAAAAAAATTAACTAGACATCATAAAATGGTATAACAGGCTTCAATGTACTTTCATGTATAGACAAGTGAAGCATAGTCTAGGTACCTTAACTTACTAATGTCTAATTAGCAATCTATGACTTTTTGAGGTCTTTTCATTTAATATGTATCTATCTATCAATCTATCTATCTATCTATCTATCTATCTATCTATCTATCTAATCTATCATCTATCTATTGCTATCCATCCATCCATCTCTATCTAACCTTATCTATCATCTCTCTATCAACTATCATCTATCCATCAACTATCATCTATCTATCCATTTATAAAATGCTATTTAGAAGTAAAATGTCCCCAAGGCACTATGGTTCTCTGGCTGGTGATACGATGGGAGGTTGCCATAACTTTGAGAGTGTGGGTTCATGTGGAAGAGCAGGGTCACTGGCAACATGCTGGGAAGGAATGTCTCTGTCTCTGTCTCTCTCTGCATGAGCTAGGCAGCCTGCTCCACTAGACTTTCCACCAACTTGTTCTGCTTCCCCTCGATGCCATCAGTGGAGACAACCAACCAAGGCCTGAGCCTTCTGATCTGTGAGCCAAAAATAATCCTGTCATCATTTAAGTCCCAGCAATGGAAAGCTAGCAGAAGTTGACTCATACAGACATGTACATACTTTTAAGTCTTCTCTCCATTGGGTCACTCTCTGACAAGTCACAATACCTTGCCAAAATTCTAGCGTTTTCTGCAGCAGGTGAACTCCAACTCTATAGGGAAAGAAAACAATCCAAGCATATGACATCATTAGCACTCTCCACATAAGATTTCATTTGGTTTCTAAAAAGCCAAGACTTGTTACATCTCCTGTTGTGTGAATTAAAATTTCACATAGTTACATTGTATTTGAACATTCTACTAGGAAAAAGGAGACAAAACTACTTTTAATTCATTACATTATTCTTAAATATTTGAGAAAGGACAAAAGGAGTCAGTTACTTTAATTAGTTAATAGGTATATGGTTTAAGAAACTCAACCTTAGGTAATAACATTTAGACAATAGCTAATTTCTTAGAATTTAAGTGAATAATTTTAGGAAAACACATGAAAATTAGAAATATAGTCCAATAATTTATTATTTGCTTTGCCACAGGGGGGCCATTTTATCTCTTTGAATTTGTTTCTTATAGAATTTGACTCATCAAAGTTGCTAAAAGGTTTGTTCAAAAGTTTGTGTGTGAAGACTCTTGCAACAAGATTTTGATATGCTGAATCTTATGCTATGTTCTCAGCAAACAAATGGTTGCTCTAAATAGAAGCAAACTCACCCATCTCCTCTTCAAGTTATCTTTAAAATACTAATCCAGGCGCTAACATCCCATGCAAGGATATGTTACTAGCTCTGTATGTGTGTTCCCTACTGTATCTGACAGTAACTGTGGAAGGGAGACGGTGGTCTTTTCTCTGTGTGTTAAGTAAGAGAAAAACAGGTTTTGCATATCAACCTTTAGGGCTCACACTGCCCTGCTCTGCAGTGTTCTGAATGTCCTTTTAGTGTGCCAAGGTGAAACATTTTGTCACCTGCAGCTCTTCTCCAAGGGAGAGAGGTGTCAGGCGGGAGGGCCAGCAGGTGTGGCAATAGGACACTCTCCCTAGCCTTCATCCATGCTCTCCACGCACCTCACTTAACACTATCCTCATATCACAGTGAAAACCAAAATTGTAGACTTCAATTGTTTGGGCTTATTTTTTCTTCTTAAAGAAGTTCTTGATGTCATTGTTTTTTTCTTCCTATTTTGCATCTACGTTGTAGGTGGTGTCAGCCACTGTGAGGTCATGAATTTCAAGGCAACTCAGCATCTGGAAGATAGCATTGTAAGCAGGCTTTCCCCCTTCCTGGGCTCTACTCCATTTAAATGTCCTAAATTTGGAAAACTACAGACTGCTACTGTCTGCTCCTTTGCTGCCATCTTGTGGTCATGTACTAGAATTACTCTTCAGGTTGAATTAGTTTTTGCCAGAGATGGTTTTGCATGTTTTAATTGTTTCATGCATGAAAACAGGTATTTTGTTATTTCTCTGTCTAAATGAAGAAAAAGAGATGACTATAGATCCCTCTTTAAGTTCATGAGAGAAAATAAGTCTATTACAATCATTTTACCAAAAGCTTAAAGATTGGATTTATCCATCTAAGTCAGAGCTAAGTGCTTGCAGAGGATTCTGTGAAGAACCTGTCAGGTCACCAAGTTCACTGCGGGATGTAGTCCCTCAGTAGGTGGGGGTACTGCACACAGACACCTCTCCTCCCCCTGAAAATCGCCCTCTCTCAAGGCATGCTTTCTTCTCTCAAGAATCCCACTTTCATTAGCCTGTAGATGCAAGACAAATTCACACCAGCAACCTTCAAGTGGAGACAATTTACATAATCTCACAGCTGCATGTCTGTACAGCTTCTCCTGGAATAAGCTGCGGCTCATTTTGGGAGCACATCACTTTCACAGGTGGGGGAGATCTTGACATCATCCTGCATGCCAGACCCATCCCATAATCTATTTATATTATCAGAGGAGATTCCCTACAATACTCATTTTACCCAGTTTATCCAGTTGCTGTCAAGAGGCTGGCTGGGCCATTACCTCTGATTAATCCTGACACTCTTTTTTTGTGATACATCTAAAATTAATATTAGAAATTAATATTCATTGTTGTCACAGCAAAGCTATGAATTATAGCTCTAACAAGCAGCTCCAGTTAATCTTACCCTTTTTCATCAGCCCCTGCTTGGCAGGTGTGCTCAGCTCTTCAGTTCTGTTATTCTCTATGTCTCTGCCTGCCATTTCTGTCCACTCTTCTCTAGCGACCTCTGATGCATTGCTTAGAAAGAACATGGAGCTTCCATATCCCCATGAAAATATTAGCTTTACTTGAAAACATCAGTTACTGTATGATGGACACTTCATAATGTTGCATGTTAACACTTCAGTGTGTGTCTTTCATGTAACTTTCTAGTGTTCCCACTGGATTCACTTTACATCAACAATAGTGAGGTCTCTGAATTAAGAGGCTTTTGAGGCCTCCTGGCTATTGTCATTTGCTCCTCTGACAGTAAGGCATTTGGGCCCTGATCCTGGTAAGAGTTCAGTAATTAACAGCAAGGTCCTTAGAGCGGCCCCCCATGAACTTGAATCTGAACCCCAGCATTCAGGATTTTAGATAAATTACACAATTTTTCTGAGGCTCTATGTTATAAAAAAGGTGATTGTATTGAGGAATTAAATGAATGAAGTCAAAACTATGTATGAATACTTTGAGACATTGTCTCATGGCCTGGTCCTAGCTTCATAGCCTAGGTTGGCATGGAGCTCTCCGTGATTCTTCTGCCTCAGCTGCCGAGTGATAGGATCGCAGGCATGCATCTTCATGCCCGGCTGAAGAATACTGACAAATGGTTGCATGTTGTGTACTTTATATGTAACACAAGCAAATGGATCTGTGAAAACAAGTGATTCTCAGTTGATTTTAACAAATGATACTTTGCATTTTTAAGGCGACCTGAAGATACTTTTTCATTATTATTGTATGTATTTCCTCGGCTCCTTCGTGCCTGTTCATCATGTACATGTGAAGGGAGATGGTTGGTTCCCTCTCCAAGGTTTGTATTATTTCTAACCCCTGTGATTCTTGGTCAATACAGAGTCCAAAGGCACAGACTGAGGTCTCCTTAATTCTAAATGATGGGTCTGCGTGGCTCATGGGAGATACTTCACCTTCTACATCAGACTTTCTGAAACTTGTGCTGATGGAACACCCCAGGTTTCACTGATCTTATACGTTACAGAATGTGAATGTGGTGGAATGGGTAATTCACCAATATCTGTTTACCAGAAAGCATCAATTGGCTTTTAAACAGGACAATCTAATTTTCCGATATGTATCTGTCTTAGCTTCTACGTCACTTCCCAGTGACGAATCTCTTTGTAGGGATAAGTTATCAATCCACGCATGCCATGCACACTGTCAGCCTCAGCAGTCACCTCCACGGCAGACCTCCAGAATAGGAATGTCAAAGTCAGGGCCCAGCCAGCTGCCTCTCCCAGCACACAAGCACATGGGCGCACAGGCAGCGTGGTCCTGACACACCTGGGTGTAAAGCTGAGCTGCCCAAGGGAACATCACTGTCAGGTCACTTACTGACATCGTAATAACAGTGAAGTAAGAGCACATGTTACTCCGGGGCGATCTTGGGATTGCTCAATCACCATGGGTGCCGTTGTGCTAACTTACCAACTTTAGCATGTTTCTGGCCGGTGGCTTCACTTTTCTCCGGAAAGCATTGTGCAATGTGACAATCTCCTCCTGGGCAGCTACCAACTCAGTGGAGAGTTTATTAAAGAGGATTCTGTTTGCCTTGGACTGTTTAGAACATTATTCATGATTATTGTCACTTTTAAGGGCCACTTGTCACATTTATTACATGATATACACAATCTTACATTGGATGAACAGTAATCCGTAGCATTTCTGAACTTAGAGTAAGGTCAGATTTTATTTCTCCATTGGAAGTTTTAAGGATATTTGAATAAAAACACATTTTATAAAGGGAGAACCCTGCCTTGATGACATAGATATTGTAATTTATTTTGTATCAACAGGGTTATGTCAGGACAGCGCATGAAGATGGGACCATCAGGGACATCGTTTTCTCAAGAGCATACCTGGGTGCTATTTTCTTCTCGAATTGCAAGCAGCTCTGGTTTACACCAGAGGAGAGGTTGGAGGTCTCACAAAAATCCACTTTTAGCTTATAGCTCTCTCCTCACCCCTCTGAAATCCTTTATTTCGGTGAAATGCATACCATTTGCTTTTCTCCCTGCACCCTAAACATTTATGACCACTACAAAGATTTTTCTGACATTCTTACGTGTGGAAATCGGATCTCCTGAACAGATTCACTAGATTTCTGTGGTTAGTTCAATGGCCTGACATCCATCTGTGCCTGAAGACTCTTGAGGTCTTAGCCTTTGGAACCTCCCTTTAATCCATTTTCTTCTTTTATCCATTGTTCGTCTGCTTTTGATGTGAACCCTAATTCATGATCATCCCCCCAATGCCATACATCACAGAAGAACTCATCTGACTTGGAGTTCTAAATTGCTATGGTCAATCACTCTGTTCTTCAATCTTGTCTTCCAAGTCATTAAGAATTTTCTCCACTAGTCAGCTATTGGTCCTCCTCCCGAATATTCTCTCACTTGGACTGTTTTTAAAAAGTACTGTGTCTTTTTGTTTTGCCCAAACACCCTAGTTTGGATGAGTTGAAGAGCCCCCTCACCTTCTTAGCACTGCCAAGTGAACATTGAAAGACACCCCACAAAATGATAAAATAAAAAGGTGTCATCAAGGTCAGAGCCAACATTGTCTCCCGAGTGCTCATTCGTTCTATTGCTAAGATTTGTCTCTACAACATGAGCACAGTCCAGTGCACCCTCTTCCCTTCTCATTCTCACCGCACTCCCTGGGCCAAGCACAGCTGTGAAAGGGAGGCTGTCCCTCCCCTGCCCAGTCCACCCACCTGCCTGTGTCTGTTCATGCTGTTCTCCCTCCTTGTCTCTTTCAAAGGCTCAAACCTCCAGAGTTTAGTACATGTGCTTCCAATTGACAAAAACTGTGCATAACTGATTTTCTTTCTACTTTGTTTAATTGAAAGCATCTCACCTTTCCTTTCTCCAGTGGTGTTTATGTGTGGTCCTACGGCTTATATCTTAAACCTGGCTTCCCCTTCGGGCATTGTTCTCTCCCCTCTCTTCCCCCATCAGGGTTCATGTGGAGATGGAAAGCTTGCCAGTCTTGCCTTTTGACTCTGGTTCACCAGCAGGGTAACACTGAGTTGGGTTTGTGTTCTTTGTCGTTCTTGTGGTTCCCTGCTGGCACAGCCCCTTCCTATGTGCAGTTTGGTATTGATTTTTGGTTTTCATGGTAGGGAGGAGAATGGTCCTACCATCTTGAGGATGAATTAAAATTCTATTACTTTCTCCATATCACTGAGGTTATTTAGAGATAATATTGTTTACTTATCACAGACTGTTAGAAACCCTACTCCTGGCTCTACCCATGAGAACTGTGTTTCTGTTTGATGACTGTAAAGTTATTTTTCTTCTCTTCCTTTGTGTTTATGGGGACTGAACCTTGGGATTCATCCATGTGAAGCAAGTTTTCTAATACTGAGCTATTATTCCAGTTTTGATTTTGAATAAGTAATGAGATTCAGGCTTTGCAGACTGATCTCATTGCTGAAAGGCTCTCACTCTTCTTTTCACTTGGTATCTTTATGTTATATATGACTTTTGAGGTATTAAAGTCTCATAGTCACAAATAAAACAACTCAGTTGAAGATGCTGTTTAGGACTTAGCCAAGGAAGATGCAAAGGTAAGCTGTAAATCAGATCCTGCTCTACATTCTCTGTTGGTTTTTCTGTTTGTTATTTATAAAGAAAAATGACACAGACTTGACTTCAAGGAGAAAAGGCCTTGCCATTCATGTTACCTAAACTTGACCACATCCTTCACCTTCCTATTCTGTAGTTCTCTCCTTGGTTTTAAGGGCAATACTTGGGGCTGGAGGCTTGCCTGCAAAGCCTAATGACCAGAGTTTGATTCCCCAGTACCCACATAAAGCCAGATACACAAAGTGGCGCATATTATCTGGGGTTAGTTTGCAGTGGCTGGAGGCTCTAGCATGCCCGTTCTCTCTCTCTCTCTCTCTCTCTCTCTCTCTCTCTCTCTCTCTCTCTTTCTCTCTCTCTCTCTCTCTCTTTCTCTCTCTCTCCCTCCCTCCCTCTCTTTCCTTGCCAATAAATAAATAAAAATTAAAATATTTAGTAAAGAGAACAGTACTTGTATCATTGCATCAGTATTCATCAGTTGTTGGTGCAACCTTCTCCTAACAGTGCCTAAGACTCTATTTGATTACAGGGTTTGCTGAAATATAATTCCATAGCACAAAACTCTTACGTACTCTGATAGACAAAGCAGGTGCAAAGACAGCAGCAACAGACAAAAGCAAGAAGAATTTCTTGGCCATTTCTGAAAAGAGAAGGAAAGGAAGTTTTGATTATTCTCAACTCATGTAAAAAACATTTTCTAGCAAACTTTAAGAAACATTTTACACTGTGTTTGCATTTTTACAAAAGGGACAGGTGAATAAATCGTAATGTTATATCTTAGATATGAGGACTCAGAAAGTAAGATATAGGTGTGATTACGAGGACCATGAGCTTGAGAAAACATAAACTTCTTAGCCCTCAGTGTCAGACTGTGTTCTATTGTGTGGCAAGGGGAATTGAGGTTGACAGATGAAATTTGTGCTGAGAGCCGGATAATCCTGTTCCCTTGGTGGCTCTAAGGTTAGCTTAAGGGAGGTTAGCTGTGAAAGATGAGGTCACAAATGTCAAAGTCAGCGGCATAGCATGAGATAGACCCACCAGCTGTGTGCTAGTTTCGAAGTCAGAGGAAGGACAGCCAGCCTCTGTAGTAGGAAAAGTTGAGAAAACTAATCTCCCCACTATGGTTTGCCTACTGCACAATTGCTATTATCCCAATGACACCCAATAGGGCTTCTGACCTCCAGAACTACAATATAATAAATTTGTGTAAGTGTTGTATTTATGATCATGGGTTCCATTGGCAAGAGAAAACTAATACAATAACACAATGAGATTAGACTGGACTTCTCCTTTGTCTGCTGAGGGAGAGATGTGATCTTGATATTACTAATTCATGTGTGTGATTCAAAGACAGCAAGATCCACTTGGACAGCAAGAACCAATCGCTTTCCTAAGAATGGTTGTCATTGAACCTATGTGCTAAGAATGGTTGTCATTGAAACTATGTGCTATGTATAATCAGAGCTAATGGATTATCACTGAAACAATGTACTATGTATAATCAGTGCAATGTATTGATTTATTTTTACTTGATATCATTATCTAACTCTAGGATATTAATTTTTTAAAACTGGTTGGCACACACAAATGATGAAGTTATGATCACAAATAATCAAGTTGTTTCTGATCTGATTCTGCCAATTGGGGAGCAAAAATTCTATCCATTCTCATTTCACTGAAGTCACTACTTATTAAAGAGCAAGTTAGGCACTTTGTGCAGCGTGAAGTAGTGAAGAAAACCCACGCTTTCACCCAGTGGTAGGCTTTGCCACCGCTCGTCCCCTGTCCACTGGAACATTGGTTTAATATGAGGAAACGCACTAAGAGAGTTATTCCAGGGATCATACCATGCAGTAATCCACCTTTCTTCTCTCTTTTACATCAGGGATTCCCCCTCCTTTCTCACTTTCTCCAAAGGTGTGCATTCCTTCACTCTATCATCCCTCAATCTAGTAAAGCAGATAATCTAACCCAAGTTTAAGTAAAGAAAACAAAATACGAAGGAATTCCTATAACATACCATACAATATTAGAGTAGGCTGTAAAGGTTGCATTCATTTATTTTCCTATATACCTCTATATGATCTATTTTCTCATCTGCATAGATTATAGACACACACACATATACATATATGTATATACAAATATTGAGATATTATTACTGAAGTTAATGACTGTAATGATGCTGTTTATGATATCATTTTGATTTATTTTCTGGAGGAAACATTTTGGAGAAATAAAGATATGTGACCCTGATTATTAGATATTTTGTTGACATACATTAAGACAATATATATATATATATATATATATATATATATATCAATTATACCTCAGAAAAACTTTGATGAAAGTTTCAAGAATTGCAAAGAAAAAAACCCCTTTATCATGCCAGCCCCAAACTGGTATTGACAAATTTAGATTTCGTATTTCAAGTCTTTTGTTCATCCTTTAGACAAGAATTCAGTACTTTGATATGAAGATGCAATTTATATAAAATCTTGTATTTTATGCTACTAGAATTTTTTATTATATACTCAGTCTATATTTTTTTATTTTTGAGGTAGTGTCTCACTCTAGCCCAAAGTGAACTGGAACTCACTTTGTAGCCTCAGGCTGGCCCCCATCTCACAGTGATCCTCCTGCCTCTGCCTCCTGAGGGCTGGGATTAAAGGTGAGCACCACCACGCCTGGCTATGAACAATATTTTGAAAAAGTGAATAATTTTAAATTTCCTGGGTATTTTGGCTAAAGTTTGGTGTTTCTATTATATTAAGTCTATTGTGAATATTTTGGCACACATCCTCCTACCATTTATTGGATTGTTTCATTAAGTTCCTCCAGTTTGAGTCCAGAATTAAAGAATCTATTGAAATCGGCGAACTTTAAAAAATGGAATTATATAAATATAATTTTATTTCCAATAATATCTGACATTCATGTTCTTAATAGATATTTCATGTATTAGCTTATTTTGCGTGGTTGAAATATTTATTTAGGTTGTTTGGGGCCTCTTGCTCATCTGCTGAATATTGGCCCACACCATTCGCTGATTCAGTACAGTGTGGAACAGTAAACATCTCACTCACCACAGAGTCAATGTTCTGGTGTTTTCTACATGTGAAATCAACACGTCCTTGGAAAATAAACTTTGCTTTGATTAGAATGAAAATAACATGTTGGATATGCAGATACTATTTAAATTCAATGTTTCATGGGAGAATGAATTCTTTATAATATTGACAGTTATTTAAAGAATATTGTAGTCTGTTTAATGTGTCTAATAACTCAACTGTGAAAACATAGCATATTCTATAAAGTGGCTATCATTCATGGTGATTTATGATGTTGGAAAGCACAATATCACATTATTGAAAAAATATGTATGTAGATATATTTGATACAAACACATCTGTCACAGATGGGTAAAGTGTCATTGTTTTATAATACAACATGTACAGGGAATTTAACACAAATATGACTTTTTAACCTGTAGAACTGAGCACTACAAGTACTCCTTCCATGTTCTCTAGAGAATGATCATGAAAAAACTGGTCTTAACTGGGATTAGGTTTCTTTAGCACATTTGGCTCATACTAAGAATGTCATAAAAGACAAGGGTGACTGAGTGGAATGGAATCTCCTAAGCAGGAAACATCAGATCTCTGAGATTGACTTTTGGCTTTGCATCTATGGACAGGTAGAATGTGTATTCTTAGCTTGATACTTCTGGGAGAGCATAAGCTACAAAGATGAGGGGGAGATCATCTTTGTCTAAGTTTTAAACAGCCAGTGAGTTAAACTAAGAAGATAAAGTTAATACTCAGACATCCAACATTTATTAAGTGTAATAGACTGAGGATTGAATCCTCATTGTTGAATCAACTCTCTCCTGTCGAGGGTGTGAACGTTTGAGAGTCCAGACCGTGGACCCCTATACAGTCCCAGGAGACAACAGCTCCAATCAGGAGTCAGAAGGCAGGGCAGAAGGAATGAGAGAATGCCAGGAAGTGTGCAGGGGTTTGGGCAAACAGCAAATCCTGCTGATAGGAGGGAAGACACAGACATAAACACAAGATTTGAAAGAATGACTCAGAGTCTGAAGTGTGGTTCTGGGCTGGTGAGGAATCGTGTTCCCTGGAGCATGGAGCTGGGCCGGGTCCATCCATGTCCTGAGCACAGGTGAGCTAGCAGGACGGGCAGCAGTATTCTCCCCTGACCTGAGACCGAAAATCTGCAACTTGTTATGTCCTCTCCACCAAGGCCCCATCTATTGCCTGGATGCAGGTATGAACATTTGTTTTCCTGGACAGAAGTATTAGAGGCAAAGCAGGAAGATGAAAATTCTTTCTGAACACAATTATTTCTTACACAAAATGCATGTTCAGCCAATATTCCTCTAAACATCTTAAAGATAATAATACCAGAGATTCAAAAAGCTAAACTTATTCCCATATTTTAGCTTAAGACTGTGTTTCTGGCTGACAGACAGACCCCAAGCAATTAAGTTAATATTTTTTGGGAGAAAGGATCAAAGCTGAGGAGGAGTGAGAATTACGGTGTGGCCTTGGAAAGCTTTCTCATATAAACTGTTAGCCCATGACCTTCTCATAAAGAACAGGCCCTTCCAAGCCTTATCTAAATAGTTGACTAGAATGAAGTGTACAAAGAATGCATTTTCCACTTTCGTCTTCTTTGCCTCAGGTAATATATTAACCCCAATGGTCGATCCAAATAAGCACTCCAACCTTAACCTGTCCAGCCTGCTGACTTCGTCCATACCTATGTGTCTGTCTCAATATGCATACACTCAATGCTTCAAGACACAAGAAGGCCGCTCATGCCCCTTTTAGTCTCTAGACTCACATGAAAATGTATCTGGATCTTTATAACTATCGATTAGTTTATCAGTTTCAAATTTTCCTATAGACGGATGCATGCTTAGTGTGTATCCTCTTCTGCTGAGCACTATACCTATGTGATTTTCTCACAGTGGAGGTGAGGAACTTTGTTAATAGCTAGGCAGTATTTCACTGAATACATAACATACAATTGATCTATTTTATCACCCACAAATAATTTGATTTTTATTTAGTTTGGAGATATTGTAAATAGCTTCTATGAAAATTGGATCCACATATCTCTAGATTGAAACTGTCATCTAGTTTTTGTATATAATATATAGCTCAGGGGGCAACTACTGAGTCATGTTATACCAATGTTTTCTGTTGGTTGGAATTGGCTAAAAACTAAGAAACAAATTTTAAAAATAAATTCAGGGCTGGAGAGATTGCTCAGTGGTTAAGGTGCTTGCCTGCAAAGCCTAAGGACCCAGGTTGGATTCCCCAGTGTCCACGTGATGAACAAAATTGAATAAGGTGGTGGTGCATTTGGAATTTGTTTGCAGTAGCTGGAGGCCCTGCCTTGCCCATTCTCTCTCCCTCTGTCTCTCTCATTGCCTACAAATAAATAACTCAATAAATATTTAAAAAATAAATTCATGCTTTTATCAGCTTCCTTTCCTCATCCACTGTTGATAATCTTATTTTTGCACTTTCACATATACTTTTCTGTTTTTGTTAAGTAGTATCTTTTAATTCTTGCCTATTTTCTGTTAACCCACCTTTAAATTCTCTTTGAGTACCATAGTTTACATCTTTAATTTTTGTTGCTACCCTTAGGATTTATACACTATTTTATTGCAATTTTAAATTGTATCTTATATTTGTCTAGAGTCTAATAATGAATAAATTTTAACATGCTTACCCTTCATTGGTTAGCATCTTTTGCATAGCCTCTGGGCAACATTTTTTTCTGCTGTTATAATTACGTTAACTAACTTTTTGTTTCTGGGTTGCATGAGCCATCTATATGTTCTTGATATGTTTTTCAAATGCACTACAGTTTTTTTTCTTAGTGTGAATCACTTTTAGTACTTTTTAAATTATGTGTTTTATGTAACAAAAAAGATTTTAATTTAAAAATGACTAATCTTCATTATGATTCATGTTCCAGTTTATGTGTTCAGTTGTGTGCTTAGTACATTTTGATCATCCAAATTGACATGTCATGAAGGTATCTTTCTTTTGAAAGATAGATCCAATGATAAATTATTGAAGACTATCAAAGCTGGAAACTTCAAGCTACCACATATCAAGATGCATTATAATACTGGAGTGATGATGACAGAGTATTTGTAGCACAGTTTAGAAAGATGGACAAATGGAACATTATAGGGTACAAAACATTTGCAAACATAATCATCCTACTTATGTAAATGTGAAAGGCAATTGAGCTAGGAACAGTGACAGTTAAGCAAAAGTATCAAATTCGAACTGTACCTTACACTATAAATGCAAATTTATTTTGATATGAGCATTATATTTAAATGTGAGTACTTGTTGACTTATACTGGATCTAAGTTTAAAATTTGCCTCATATTTATTTGCCATAAATTTAAACTTATTTTGATGTCTGCTTATTTGAATTGTGCATTCACATTTTTTCTAAGAAAATTCTCTTTTTGTTTTCTTTTTAATTTCTCTCATAGTAAATTTGTTTTCAATTTAAGGTTTTTAAGGAACCTGTAAATATTAGACATACATACCAGGTGCAACATATTCCGCAGCTAATAGTCTACAAAAGCAGAGCCCAGAACAAATGCACACAGACTAGAAATCATAGTGGGCTAGGAAAGGCATTTGGAAGGGACATAAGGAAGAAGAACAGGTTCAGAGGAAGAAGCTCTTGAGGAAGGCTGGAGCAAGTAGGCCAAAACAATACAATTTTCAGGTTCCTGACCTTGCATGAAGACCCTTGCAGAAAGATTGCTGAATGGCAGTTGGAGGAGCTGCAGAAAGGAATTTGTATAGCTCAAAATGCTCCCTTCCTCTGAGTACACAACTTATTCTAGGCTACCTTATCTGTGTAACACAAAACGTTTCTCCCTATTATCCACAGATACCTACTGCTGGCTTGGTCCCATGGTGACTTTTAAAATCAGCAAGTCTTCTGTTGTAAAAGAAATACGGGATCAATGCCTATAGGAGAGAGATGCCTTTCTGGTGGCTGCTGCCAGGGACAGCAGCTCAAATAGCTGATGAAATAAAAGATGTCCATACTGGAACTATCAGAGTTATACAACAATGATGGAATTGGCTCCACATGACAAATGTTGCATCTAAGTCCTGTCACAAGAAGGTCATGAAAATGAACTAAGGAAGCAACATTGCTCAATATTGCATAATATGTTACATTTATAAACCCCACTCTTAAGATTATGGAAGCAAAACCGGGTGTGATGGCGCACGCCTTTAATCCCACCATTGGGAGGCAGAGGTAGGAGGATTGCTGTGAGTTTGAGGCCAGCCTGAGACTACATACATAGTGAATCGCAGGTCAGCTTGGGCTAGAGTGAGACCCTACCTTGAGAAAACAAAACAAAACAAAAAGATTATGGAAGCAATTGCTATTTTCCTATAGATCACATTGGTGTTAGAAAGGTGTGTGCCTGGCACTTTTGCATATAATCTCTTATTTAAAATTATGCCAATGCATAATTTTACTTACTTATTTTTCCGATTAAACTGAAAGAAGCTCTGTTACTTACCCACACCCATGCAGCTGTGTGACTGTCCTGTTGTGAGTCAGGTCTTTGCTCACTCCATGCTCACTTTTTAACTTCCCAGGGGAGGGCTGCTCAGTGAGGCGGTGACAGTGAGGACAGCACCTCCAGTAGATCAAGGGGCTTCCGCAGACTTGGGTCAGGAATGCAAGCTCGAGCAAATCCAGAGCCTGTGCTTAGCAGACATAATTCTACCATCTTCTGTAACCTATGGAATGTCACCGAGACAGTTCACCAGTGTCAATAAGCTATAGAATTTAGCTACAGGATGACAGCAAGGCTACTGAAAGGGAAAGTGGCCTAGTGAGAAAGAATCTGGAAAAACTTCCTTAGTCCTGTTTTATTCATTCATTAGTTCAAAAACATTTATTGGAACATTAATGCCAACCACACCCACTTCTGCATGCTGTGGCAACGTACATTGTCCAATCACATAAACTATGAAACCTCATAGCATTTGCAATGTGGTGCCTGGCATAAAGCACAAGCACTTCCTGTATGGGAATGGCCCCTTAATGTGGCAGATATATTGTAAAATTCTGGGAATGAAGAGAAAATTTTCCATTTTTCTAAGGAACATATTGCATATAGACTATGGCAATTTCTAATAGAGGTCTGTCTACCATTAATATAGAGGGAACTAACTGCAAATATTCAACAGATGTATGCTAAATATTAAACAGTAAAAGACTAAATATTCCAGATGTCACTTGAATTTGATGATGAGAGATGAACAGTACTTTTACATCAATGGACAGAGTCAATCTGGCAGCTAGAAATCATATGTAGAAATAGAATATTCTCTCTGGGTTAAATTAGATGTTATTGATTTTTGTTATTAGTCCAGAATTGTGTCTCTCTGTCTGTCTGTCTGTCTATCTATCTATCTATCTAAACATAGTACATGCAGAATATATTTATATGTGTATATCTATCTATCTAAACATAGTACATGCAGAATATATTTATATGTGTACATATACATATAGTGAAGTCTTTATCTATATGACTTGTTCATATATTTCCAATTATGTATTAAGACAATATTATTTAATAATATATTTTCCTTATATCTTTCTTGGGAAAGTCAGAAGAAAATAAGGTGAGAAGTGTATAGTCATGAACTCATTTTGTGTTAGTGCTCAGTCAGAAGTGAAGAAATAAAAAATTAACATAAAGTTTGAGGATCCTAAGACAGAATTTTCTGTCCTTAATAAATGACCCAAAACTAATGCCTGTGAAACACCTGGCCACCAGGACAGCCTACTTCAAAATTGCTCACCTGTGGCCACGAGAATTTTGGAGAGTTGGAGGATGGTATTAACCTGGACATGTCTAAAAATCCTTTAACATTTTGTAGACAAAATGTTCAGATATGGTTTTTGAAGTGAAAACTCAAGAAAGCTAAGCAAATTTATATTTTTCCATGCAGTAAGAAGAAAGCTGGAAGAGAAGCCTGTGTGGAATGGGATGATTGTCATTTCTTTCTCGCTACACTTCTGTGTAGAAAGAGGGCTGTTGATCCAACATCAAGTTAACTGTTTATGGAAACTTAATTGCTTTGGTTGGATCTGTTGGTCCTGTCAATCCTGCGTTACTCTACCCAGCACAGTTGCTGTCTGTATTTAGATCTCTGATGACTTCATAGAGAGTTGCTATCCAGCTTTAAATATGGTTTCAGAAGAATTTGGGACGTGTTGGAAAGCAGAGAATAACTCGATTTGCATGTAAGCCCCAAGCATGGTGCCAGTTGGCTGCTCCTGCTCATTTCTCTCCTGTTTTCATAGATTGTTCCCTTTCTGCTTCAGCACTCTGCATAGTGGGGAATGATCCGAAATGACTTTTTCCCTAAAACAAAGAATTCAGACACATTGGTCTAACATATGATCTAACAACATGATAGAGTATTTTAAATTGGAACTATCCCAGAAAACCCTTGGGAGATAAATAAAGACTAATGTGTTTATAAGCACATCATGTTTGTTAAAATATATGCATTTAAAAAAACTTTAAAAATCAATCACTCAAAAAGAAGCTACCAAAAATTCAGCGAACAGAAACACATCATACAAAAGAAAAAGAAACCAGCATTCATGTTTTCAATGTGATTTGGAAATGTTACTTGCCTAATCACTGCCTGTTACTAAGTGTAACACTGTGGGCAGGATCCAACCCTGGTAACACAACTGGTCATGAGACTTTCAAGCGATATACATATATACTAGTTGCTTCTCATTCTTCTAAGTCACTGGTGCCTTCTTCACTTGTTTACTCTTCATCCTTGGCTCAAGTCTTTCCTATGGAAGCTGGATTGTTCTCAAGTTTCAAAGCCTTCGATGCTGTAAGGCTGCAACAATTGAAGATTTGCTTAGAAACTTGGCCCACATGTAGGTGGTACTCTAGAGCCTATCAAATCAAAACATCTCCCACATGAAGCCAAAGTCACTGAAAAATAATTTCTGCGTGTGAACGCGTGTGTGCTGGGTTTCACAAATGTGCCGGTACGTAAGCATGTGGAGGTCAGAAGTCAATCAATGGCAGGTATCTTTCTTGGTAGATTTCCACCTTAATTTTTAGAAAAAGGTTCTTTCATTGAACTTTTAGAGCTCATGGTTACAGGTATCCAGGAAACTTCAGGGATCCTGTCTGTCTCCATCTGCCAGTATTGCAGAGCACGTTAGCACACTCAGCTTTTACATCGGTGCTGAATTCAAGTTCTCACGCTTGGGGGTAATTCCTCTTTACCAACTGAGTGATCTTCCCAGCGCCACATTAAAACAAAACAAAACAGAAAAAAAAAAAACCTAAGTCTTTCTTGTAGTCAATTTTCTCACTGCTGTCACAAAGAACCTGACCAAAAAGAGCTTGTGGAAGGAAAGGGTTTATTTTGGCTTACAGACTCGAGGAGAAGCAGGGAAAACGATGGCATGGGCAAAGGGTGGACATCACCTCTGCCACAGCACTGCAAATGGGCAGGAAGGTGTGCCACACTGGCAAGGGGAAGCTGGCTATAACAGCCATAAGCCCGCCCCGCAGCAACACAGCTTCAACAAGGTTCCAATTCCAAAAGTGACATCAGCTGGGGATCAAATTTATGGAGCACACCTGAATCAAATCACCACAGAAGCTATATGGAACAGCCCTCTTTCTACACAGAAGTGTAGTGAGAAAGAAATGACAATCATCCCATTCCAAACAGGCTTCTCTTCCAGCTTTCTTCTTACAGCGTGGAAAAATATAAATTTACTTAGCTTTCTTGAGTTTTCACTTCAGAAACCATGTCTGACAATATGAACTTTTCTCTGCTATTATCTTACAAGGTATCACTTTTATAATCATGATACTAAATACTCTATCCTGTCCAACTTTGTCTGACTTCTCTATTTCCTGTAAAAAGTAACCCTAAGGTTTAAGAGGTTTTTGTGTTGTTTTGTTTTATTTTGTTTGTTTGTTTTGTTTCCAAGGTATGGTCTCACTCTAGCCTAGAGCTTTCTTTTTCTTTCTTTCTTTTTTTTTTTTTTTAAATGAATATACTGAAAGCCTTCTGGGGATTAGCAGTTCAGGAATGTGTTGGCTAAGCATGTTTGGCCATAATGTCTTATCAATTGCAATCACATGTTGAGTCATGGCCACAGAAATTTATCCATTTTTATGGCTTAATTTACTCCAAGTAGATTGAGTCTTATCATTTGAAAGTTGGTTTTGTTTATTGGTGGGAAACTTTAGTCACTTTCAAGATTGGCCTCTCCACAGAGCTGGCTGTTTAAGCCAAAGCACCAGGCTATTCCCGAGTAAGTGAAGGAGGTTGCACTGCAGTAAGTGATCTTGATGGTCTCGATGGAGGACACAACATCATAGTATTGTACTGGACACAGAATCTGCACATGCTCTCACTAAGGAGACCACACAGGGGGACAGATGTCAGAAGGCCAGGACTTCTGGTACTATCCTGGAGGTTGTTATCCACACTTTCTTGCTAAAAAATATTTTATTTTTTATTTCAGAGAGAGAAAGAGAGAAAGAAAGAGAGAGGGAGAGAGAGAGGGAGAGAGAGAGAGAGAGAGAGAGAGAGAGAGAGAGAGAGAGAGAGAGAGAGAGAGAGAGAATGGGTGCACCAGGGCACTAACCACTGCAAATACACGTGTCACTCTGTGCACCTGGCTTTACATGGGTACATGGGTACTGGGGAGTGAAACCTGGGAAGTTAGGCTGTGCAGGCAAGCACATTAACCTCATCTCTCCAGCCCCACAACACTTTCTTAAATATAAATTCTGCTTTTACTATTTTGCAGGTTGAATAAATGTTTTGATTCAGTACAAGTTAACAAAGGAATCTGGAATTATGAGTGTCTTCCCTCAGGATAAATGTGTCCAATCATCACACCTAGAATTTAAATGAAAATCAAGATGCTGTGGTCTGAAAGTTACTACTCCAGATCAAAGTTCATATTTAGAAACTAATGCCCACTGTGATAGTATTAGGATGAGCAGCCCACGGGAAATGGTAGTCACAAGAGCTCTGCTGTCATAAACGAGATTACTGTCTTTCTGAAGGTGGTTCAAAGGAGCCTTTAAGTCTTCCAGTGCCTTGATTTTGGACTTCCTAGACCTGGAATTGCAAGGAGTAACTGTTTATTCTTTATAGATTGACAGTCCGAGGTATTTTGGTTATTGTAATCAGAATTGATAAAAACAACAAAGATGATTAAATAGAATATCCTCATTAAAGAAATGTTCTAACCATGCCAAGTATAAAATCACATGGATATGCTCCAAAAATTATTATAGCAATTCACATGTAACTCCTTGGAAACTGGCATCAGTTAAGAAGGTAGTCGAACAGAGAAGGCATGCTCAAATGAAGCAATTGGAGGAGAATTGGATAAAGGAGATGTCCAAGGTGAGGTCGTGAGAATAGAACGGACAATTCAGTGAGCATCACTAGTAAATAAACTGATCTCCCTGAGTCTGAATGAGTAAGGTAATTAGAGAATTAATGAAAACTGGAGACCCAGAAAGCTCTTTTGAGAAGACCGCCTTCAGGGAGCTGTGCCTTAGATCCTCCTGAGAGAGAAACAAGGAGCAAATAAATGCCCTTGACTTTGGCCAAGACCATTTCAAAGCAACAGTCAAAACCAATGCTAGTAAGACAATTATGTAAATGTGAATATTAATATCTCAATTTCATGTTTTACATCAAACTAGGTAGTCAGCCCTTGGATTATGAAGGAATTTGTTTTCCACTTGACAAGCCATTTGTTTAGGCTTTAGTATGGGTTTCCAACAAGAATTTATTTCTGATTAACACACATGCTGATGCCTACTCATTTCTCAATGATCTTCACCTGCATAGATTCATCTTTTGCTGAAGTAGATCAAGGAACAAAAGGCTATAATATAACAGATGCGGTGATGAGGATTGTTATCTAACAAAGACCCAAAGAGTAAAAGACAATCAGTACCAAACTCTAAATAAGGGTTATTAGAACTAGGTGTAGATGCCCAAAATGGAGCAGAGTGGCTGAAGGGGGGCAGTAGGGAGTGAAATGGCCTGAGGATACTGATGAGGGAAACCTACATCCCCAAAACTGGACATGGATGAGAGGAGCCTACATCTCCAAATAAAGAGCACATCAAAATGAACACAGGGAAGTTTAATCAATAATGATCAAATGCCATCAATCAAGAAACTTGGCACACTGGAGAGATGGCTCAGCAGTTTAAAGGTACATGCTTACAAACCATGATGCCCCAGGTTTGATTCCCCAACATCCACAAAAAGCCAGATGCACTGGGTGGCACATGCATCTGGAATTTGATTACAGTGGCAGGAGACTCTGGTGCAACCGTATACACACACACTCTCTCCCCCTTTCCCTCTTTCTGTCTAAATAAATAAAAAGAAATATTACACATGTAATCATTATAATAAAATCAAGTCTGTACCTTCTCGCCAACACGCATTCACTTATTCAACAGTAATTTATTGCATGTTAACTCTGTGCCAGACAGAGTAGAAGAAGGTGAAGAGGAAGTTTGGAATAAAGCAACTACTCAGCTTCTTTGGGACTTCCTGAACACGCATGTCTGTTCATCACAGCCTAAACATCCCAGAGCCAGTCTGTGGGGAAGGGAGGGTGAGAAGGAGGAGGAGCACTAAGAGGATTAAAGCCTGATCTCTTTCTTGGTCAGCTGTGTGGTCAGTATCTCTCCGTATTAGTCAGGGAGCTGTCTTTTCATCTTTTCATTATTTATAGGGAAAAGAAGAACCTCAGAACTTGTTCTTCATAGAACAAGTTGTATTATATTTGAAAGTGTTCTTAATTGTAAAATTAACTTTCTAGTCTAACTATGTTGGTGTTAAAATTTCTGATTATAAAAAATTATAATGGGTACTATAATATTTATAGCATAATGAAAATATAATCAAAAATATAACAGATGATAGAGGAATTTAAAAAAAGGCTTAAGGTTTAATCCAAGCCTTTGACAAAATAGGAATTTGGCAGCCCATACCAGATCTAAATAGTTTCATTTTAGTGAATTGTAATCGTCTGTGTGGACTACTGATAGATTTTAAACTTTATGTTTCTATATAATACCTTCCTTATCTAAGTGTGTTGATCAAGTATATAACAACATTGCAATCACAGATTTGTTTATATATCCTAATTGCTGCAATCCCCACAAGTGAGTTCAATTTTTCATACATTAGAGAACCTCTTGAGGCATTTCCTGCCTCATCCTGACACTGCCACAGCCATCCAGAAACCCCTCCACTGTTAAACAGCAGTGAATTGTGAAATTTGTTAAGAGTTAGGAGAAAGGGATTCTTAAAGCAAAGTCTGGTAGATGTTCCACAGAGGATATCCCTAAATCTAAAAGGAGAAATGACTCAGGAATTCCTCCCTGGAGGAGTCGAGGGGGAAATGTGTTGTAATTTCAGCAGTCCCATGAGTGGCGCAGATGGACTGGAGAGAACCGAGCAGATGGGAGAGGCTAGAATAGCAGATGCCCGTGAGTGAAACCCCGGCAGATGGCTCGATGGTTCAATGGCACAGGCCACGTCAGCCTTCAGCAGGGAGAAGTATAATAAGTTCGTGTCAGAAGATTCTGGAACAGCTGTCCTGAAGCTAGTACAATATGAGTTCATTATTTTCAATGATCATTTGTTAGTGTGCACTGGTGTTCAGCGTTAGACAATCAGCGGCATCGAGTGAGCAGAAGGATGGCTTATAACCATATAATTAATGGCTGATTTTATATTTTCAATCATCTGTATATTATTCAGTGTGTGAATACCCAATATATACTTTAAGTATTATGGCTGAACTATATTGTTTAACTCCATTGTTTTAATCCTTTTGGTCAGTTGTACTGATGGTATGAAAATCAGATGCACAAATATCACATATAATACTTTTGATATGCTGAGAACTTTAGTATATGGACATTCTGTGATTTGACTATTCTCTCATTACCCTCTTTTGTCCTGTTTCTGAGTGAAGCTTTAACATGTTACTAGTCAGCTATTTCATAGACTCACGGGCACTAAATTAGAGTTCCCGTCTAAAGACATATGGGAGGTCATTTGAAAATACAGGATCTGTACTTGAGCTGTAAGTAACAGAAATATATTTTTACTTTTACATATGAGAAGTCAGGCTGGGTGGTTTTTATGTCACCTGCTAGTGAGAACCAGGCGCTGATAGGTTCATCATCTGTCAACTCAGTTCGACTGGACTTCGCCTCTCAACAAAGACCAGGAAGGTTTACTGTCCAAACAACTCTACCCGAAATGGCTTCTCTCTGAATGTGACATTGTCCTTAACTGACTTACTTACATTCTTTCTCATCCTGGGAAACAATTGTCTTCAAGTCCTCAATGGAGAATATTGTAATAAGCCCACAAGAGTACTATATCAAGAAGTAAATATGAATAATTTAAGAAACAACATGGTTTGAATAGCTTAATTAGTACACAGTGGAGATGAGCTTGAAGTGTATAAGAAAATAAGTGAAAACTGCATGTGCTAAAGACTCGGAACCTCTTTTTTCTTAAATATTTTTAAAATTTAAAGATTATTCAGACAATCATCAGTTTGAAGTACTAGTTCAGGGTGATCACACCTTTGTCATCCTTTCGTGCTTACATACAAACATGGTTGAAGAACTCTCGAAATTCAAGGACCCTTAATAAAAGAATTCCCGTCAAGTTCACCATGCTTTAAAATTTGTGACTTTTAAAAATTGATAAAGGGAGGTAGGCATTTTTCTAGACATTTATTATGAGATCTAGAACTTATAAACTCTACAATACTTTATTGTCCTCCACGTTAAAACAACCAATCAGTGAAAACGTCATCTGCTCCCCCGTTGTGCCATTCTGGTAAACTTAATTGTGACTTGAGAACATTCCATCTTACAGGTGACTTTTTGCATCTTTCAACCTAACTGTTAAAAATATCACTAGAGATTAAAAAGCATGAGATGGCTGGCATGTGAGCTTTTGATACTATGGGGAAAACTGCTCTCTAGTTACAAAATGCTAAGAGCCCCATGTGCATTTTGCCATTTTAATTCACACTGTAATCCTAGTATCAGGTTCTGAAACTCCTTGGTGGGTTTTAGGTTAAGGGATTATAAAATTCAATCACTTGGCCAAGTTTATATTGGATATGGGAGAGAAAGACCTGAATGATTTTCTCTTCTGTTCTTCAGATTCTTATATGGTTAACCACTTTGTTCATTATGTCAGGAACTTGGCTTACATTGTCCTCAGTTTTCTGATCTATAAAATGGTTGTGATAACCCTACCTCATAGGAGAGTATTAAATAAAGCACAATAACACACAAATGGAGGAGAAAGATGATGTAGGCTCACATTTAGAAAATGTGGGCTTTAGAATCACAAGGACAGATGAAACACAGCATTATCACTTCCCTAAACCCAGAGGAAACTTCCTCTCGTTCACAGCTTAATGCCAGGAGCTGTTCACTCTTCCTCCTAACGGCAGAGGGCTGAAAGGTATCAGGACCAAGTAGATGAACTATTTGGTTAACAGCATTGTCACCCAAAAGTGCACAAGCCACCAAGATTGGGTACTGATATCAAAAAAGGTTGCTATGCATTATAAAACCAAAATTTGACTCAAATCTACATATATAATTATGAGGACTTTGAAGGAAAAATTCAAACTTTTTAGAAACTTTGTGATACATGATTCCATATTCACAGTCAACTTCAGTTTTCATAAGATTTCTCACTTCATAAATGCTAGCCATTCACACACATTCTAAGAAGGAAGTGACATTTATGCACCCATATTTTTATAGCCAACTGTAAATTATTCTGACTTTTAACATAGCACAATGCAATTTTTTAGTTGTAATTTCCAATCTACACAATTGAATTGGCCAAATGAGAGGTTGAAAGTTTCTCCTCCTTGTATCTCTAAGGACCAGGTTTAAGGCACAACATGAATCCTCATTGGTAAAATACAACCAGTATATTCTTTGATACACAAAGTCTAATTGAAAAATAAACAAAGCAGTCACCGTCAGTTATAGTATTAATTACAAACTCTGTACGTGATGCACATCCATGCATAAGAAGTTGTTCCCTTGTCTCTTAACGATTCTTCTGAGCTTTTACTCTCTGTTGATTTGAAGAGTACATTAGGAAGTTATAGTTGCACTTTCTAATATTATTCAATCAATAAAAGCTTACTTTGCCTGCAGTTTCTTATGTTTTTATTACCTTCTGTCTGTACATGATAACCTTAACTCAGGAAATAATTAATTTCTATTCTAAGAATTCCTATAGGGACAAATGATATTTTTCTGGCAGTATTCATGAATACTTGAAGATATGCCAAAAACAAATCATGAGAAAGTGTTATTTGTCAGGATGCTTAGCCCCAAAATGGGTCATTGTCAGCATCTAGCAGATGCAAGGTGATGACACGGTGGCAGGTCATATTCCCAACTAGACTTGGCAGTCAAGGCATGTTAACCTTGACTTGAGCTAGGAAACACTTCTAAAATTCTGTTCCTCATTAACACATAAGAAAGCCAAGGCTTCTATTCCCTCTTTATGCTAATGAACATATCCAATTCTAATGATAAATATGCAAAAATATAGAGCATAACAGAGTTGCTACATATAAACTGCCTTTCAGAGAATTTAGTCAAAGAAGCACCTTATCCAGACAGAAGGGCATTCAATTTCTAATTTTTAATAATCCTTCATGTTTATGAAAATGTATAAATTATTGTAGTCACAACCTAAAACTTGTTAGTTTTTTTTCTACATGTAAACATAATTATAGGAAGGAACCTTTTTACTTTAGGGAAACCTATTCTAAAATATTTTCTAATGCATGAGATTGTTCTATGCATTAAAAATGAATTAAATTCACCTTTGAAAAACACCCATTTTATTCATGTGGATGCATAAAAGACACAGAATGGCCAAAGCAATACTGAGCAAAAAGAGCAATGTTGAGGTTATCACAATGCTTATTTCAAATTATACATCAGATCCATGGCCACAAAAACAGAATGGCAATGAAGGTCAATAGACACGTGGAATAGTGAAGTAGAATGAAGGACACAAAACCTAAACTAAACAGTGATAGATGCCCAACTTTTAGCAAAGGTATCAATGGTATCTCAGAAGACAGACTTAAACAGCACCCAGAAAACTGGATTTCCTCAGTACCATAAAACTAGATTCCTCTCTCTAGTGTTGTACAATAAAAAATACATCAAAAACTTCAATGTAAGATGTGAAACAAGGAAAATTTCTCAATATATAGGCTTAGGCGATGACTTTTAAATAAGAATCCAATAGCCAAGTACATAACAGTAAGAATTCACAAATAAGATGGTAAATAAATAAGTAACAATCACTATAGTGAAGTGACAAGTTACAAAAGCAAAAGAAAACCAAACAAAAAAACCCTTGCCAGCTATTCATCCAACAAGGAACTAATACACAGAATATTTGAACAATTCCGAAAATTGAACATCAAAAGAATAAACAAGAAAATTAACATATGAACAAACGAATTAGTTTCAAAAAAATGTATGAACTGCCAATAAATACCAGAGAAGGTGCTCGACATCTTTATCCACCAAGAAGATGGGATTCAGAGCCATCCTGGGGCTCCATCTCACCAGTTAAAAGCTGGCATTCATCAACAAACTACAAAAATGCTATCCAGATGTGTGGGGAGAGCGGGGAGGAACCCTTATACACTGTTGGTGGGAATGTAAATTACTTGAACAACTATGGAAATCAGTATGGATGATGTTGTAGTCAGCCACACACCGCTGGACACCACTGGGATGAATCTCCAAACCAAACAGTTTATGGGAGGAAGTGAATTATTGAAGCTAAGGATCCAGAGGAAGTTCCATAATGGTGAAAGAGGCTGGCTCCCTTTCCACAGGTCCAAGCAGAGAGAAAAACCCATCACCAATACCACACACACAAGGAAATAAGCAGGAGACTGGGGGCAGCCGAGGAGGCAGGCAGGCAGGGGAGTAGTGAGATTTTTCTCCCCTTTATATAGTCTTAGGGTGGGGTCTTGCAACCCTTTCACAGATTTGTTGTCTTCCTGAGGCTCTGGAATTTCCTTCCTGCACTGCCCACAGAGGAAAGGAGGTTTACTTCTAGTTTCTATGAACTTCTTGACATCCTGCCCCCTACTGAGAGGCTGCCTTCCTATAAACATCCTCAGAGACCCACTCAAGATAATTAAAAAAGATCAAGTTGCAACAAAACCCAGCCATCACAGATGAGCATGGAGGTTCCTCAGAAAACTAAAAAGACAAGAAATGTATCATCAAGCGATATCACTCCTGGGTGTGTTCACAAACTAATCAAAGCTATCAATACAGACACCTGCCGTGCCTCCACGTTTACACCTGCCGCCCCCTCTATGTTTACAGTGACTCCCAGTCCTGGTTCTCCCAGTACACAGGGGAAGTGGACCATTTGTAGAAGAAAAAGAATGAAACTTGGAATCCTTGGAATCCTCGTGTTAAGAGAAATGAGCCAAACTCAGAAAGATAAGCACCATGTTTTCTATCATAAGTGGTATTTTGAAACATGAAACTAAATGGGGGATGGTTGGGGTGAGAGGAGACCAGCCAGTGTGAGAGGTAGATAAGAGGAGAAACACAGAGGGTGAATATTGTTGAAATAAATTGTATGTATTTGTCCAAATGTCATAATAAAGCTCATTGTTTTGTATATTTCTTATACATATTTTATAAAATATGGCTTAATTTTAAGTGAGACAAAAGAAATTGTGCTGCTAAATTGAAAATTGGATAGGATTTGACACAACTAGGAGAAATGATAAACAATAAATTCTTTTTAAAAATATTTTATTTATGAGAGAGTGAGGTAGTGAGAGCAAGAGAGAGAGAGAGAGAGAGAGAGAGAGAGAGAGAGAGAGAGAGAGAGAGAGAGAGAGAGAATGGACACACCAGGGCCTCCAGTCACTGCAAATGAACTTCAGACACATGAGCCACCTTGTGCCTCTGGCTTTACATAGGTACTGGGGAATTGAACCCAGGTCTTTAGGCTTTGCATATAAGCACCTTAATCAATAAACCATTTCTCCAGCCCTTTTATAGACATTAATTAATTAATTAATTTATTTATGAGTCAGAGAGACAGAGAGAGGGAGAGAGAGAAGAGAATGATACACATTATATTCTATGCTGTCTTTTTGTCAGACTAAATCTTGGGGGCACATGGAATAATGGTGAATTCCATGTGTCAAAGTGAAATAATGACGGTCACAGCTTTAAGTCACCCACATGGTTCAGTGGTTTCCTTAAGGAAGAATATGTTGCTATGATTGGAGAAATAGTGTGAGAGGCAAGGGCCTATGGCAAAGTGTACTAAAATAGAATATTAGAGAGCTCCCCAAATTGAATAATTCAAAATGATTTTAACTTCAAGTATTTGTTAGACATCAATAAATTCTTACTACTGATATAAATATGCAGAAATAATAATTTTCATTGGAGAAAATCTTTACTCACCAGGCATCAATGCTTTGTGGAATTGAATTTTCTTAAAAAAAGGGATATCACATAACAAAAAGCATAAATGATCTCTAGAGAAAAAATTTGCCACTAGACAATTAGCTAAGCTGGCCTGAGATGTGCTCACTGATGAAACACTCAGCGTGTGTGAGACCTTGGTTAGATTTCTAGTTCCAGCAAAACCAAACAAAAGAAAACAACACACACACACACACACACACACACACATATGCACACGCACTGTCTACACAAACTCAGCAAAGTTCTGGACAGACTAGTTCCCTTCCAACACTTGTTACTTAACAAAATGAATGGTTTAACTACAATTTCATTTTTACTGTCACATTCTCCTTAGAAAACAAGCATTGGAATGTTTGGGAATTTTGTCATGATGAAATTTTAGCTTCTATGATATTATGAGCATTAATAAACTTTTTGTATAAAGACATCTTTTACTTCTTCAAATGAAGAAAAAGAGAATTCTCATTCCTGAAGAGTATTGTGTTTCATCATTTGACTTCTGCAATTTTTTATTTATTCATTGCATTTGCTTATTTATTCAGTGTTTAAGTGTTGGGGATTATTAAATCTAGAGCTTGGATCATGCTAATCACCCCTCTGTTACCTTGGATCTCTACTCTCAACCCTATTTATGTAATTTTAAATTGAATAAATCAGCAAGCAATACGATTAATGCTACTGTGAATTCTGAATAGGCTTGTTACTCATTTAAGGCTATTTTGAACTGATGCAATGACATGATCTAATGTGACATCTTTTAAATCATAATCAGTGTTCATCAAATAGTCGTTGATGTTTCAAAATATTTTCACAGAATAAGCTACATTACGATGTAAGCTATTTTACAGAGTGAAAAGTTTCATGGAATAAAATATTTTCCAAGCAGGTTAAGGTTACTGATAGCATTCTGAGTGTCTTGTGTTGAATTATGCACATTATAATCAAGTGTCAAAATCTCTTGAACTGCCTTCTCTTCTTTGGCATCTTGCTCTCTTCCTCTCTTTCTCTGTCCAAGTCTCTCTTTTCCCCAAACTCCATGAATACTTAAGTGGGCACATACACCACATATCCCCTTTAGGATAGTAGCTGTATATGTGAATATGTGTGTGTGTGTGTGTGTTCACAGTGTGTGTGGTGATGTATATGGTGTGGCGTTAGCACATGCATGTGCATGCGCACACAGGTCATGTACACAGAGGCAGAAGAACAACATTGGGTGCTCTCCTCTTCAACACACTCTTCAGCGTGCTTTCTTTAGACTGAATCTCTCACTGAGCATAGAGTTGACATCTTCAGTCAGACTGGCTGACCAGTGAACCTCAGCCATTCTCCTATCTCTGCTCCCCAACAAGACTGGAGCTACAGGCATGTGTAGCCATGCCAAACATTGTACCTGAGTGCTGGGCATTGAACTCTGGCCCTATCGGGTGTTCTCAGGCTTTGATGATGGCATAGTCAGTGTTATTACTTGCTGAGGAGTTTGACAGTGC
>PVHP010016386.1:0-35993 GCA_004024765.1 Zapus hudsonius | reverse complement strand
TCTGAGGAGATGAGGCACACAGCTTAGAAAATAAAACTTTCTTGTCCTTGAAAGGTTTGCTCCTCGGGTACTCAAGATCAAATTCTTGCTTGAGCTTCATGTGAACAGCTGGTTCCAGGTGAGCAAGTCAGAAAGTCTCCTGTGTCCCCAAGGCTTTACAGAGCTGCTGTTGGTGTGTGTGTGTGTGTGTGTGTGTGTGTGTGTGTGTGTGTGTGTGTGTGCATGCACGTGTGTACACATGCATGTGTGTATGTGTGTTCATACTGGGGATCAAACCTAGGGCCTTCCCACGCTAAGTAAATGCTTTACCACTGAGCTATAACCTTCAGCCACAGAAACAGGTTGATTTGCACAGAGGAATTTAGGCTCAGGTGTTTTTCTAAGCAAAAGCAATTACACTCACTGCCTTGGCACCTCTGTTCATAATGCCTAATGGAGGCAGTAGCTCAAACAAACACACTCCACACAAGTCCTCACTTTCCCGGAATCTTTAATTCTTTTAACTCCAGGCTAAACTATAGACAAGATAAAGACTGTCCACAGTCCTGTCTTCATTTACTCCCTACATCCCGAACTCCTTTTGTCAACACATAAAAATATTTGACATCTCAGGCTGGGGAGATGGCTCTATAGTTAAAGGCACTGCTTGCAAAGCCTGATGTCCCAGCTTTGATCCCCCACTACCCACATAAAACCAGTGCATAGAGCAACACGTGCATCTGGAGTTCTTGGACAGTGAAAAAAGGTCCAGGCATGCCCATTCTGTCTCTCTCTGCTCACAAATAAATATGTTTTAAAAGCATATATTGGCATCTCCAAACTGGCAAATGTTCAAGCATTTTATATGAAATGGCAGAATGTTTGCCTGTAATCTACAAACACTTTACCATATACATAAAATCACACTTTGAATCCTTGTAGCACTGAGGACAGTGTAAACACTACTGAACTGTACCGAGAACAAGACGCAAGTCTGCATGTGGTCAGTGCATCTGCAGTTGTCAAGTATTTTCCATCCTCCTTAGAACCCAGGCATGGGGCTGGAGAGATGGCTCAGCGGTTAAGGCACTTGCCTCCAGTGCCTAAGGCTGGTGGTTCAATTCCCCAGGACCCACATAAGCCAGACCCACAAGGTGGTGACCCTGGTGTGCTCTCTCTCTCTCTCTCTCTCTCTCTCTCTCTCTCTCTCTCTCTCTCTCTCTCTCTCTCTTTCTCTCTCTCTGCTTGAAAATGAATAAATAAAAAATTTTTTTTAAAAAGTACCCAGGCATGGAAGCTGGATTGAGAGTTGAATTGGGCTGAGTGCCTCCTGTGGCCTGAGAGGTCAGGACACCTGTAGAATTAATTCTCCCTTCCCGTTCTCAAAACCCACCTGCCCAATGTTCTACTCTCTCAGCAGAGTGTTCTCTACCTGCAGGTAAGGCTCTGCAGCCCTGCTTTGGAGCTCACATGCTACCTCTCGTTTCCTGTAGATGGAGGGAAAATCAAGCTGAAAAATGGGGATGGTGAAGGAGTCCATGTGAGAAAAAAACTGCAACTTCTCCCTGCTTAACGATCCAGCAGCAGCTGGACCTTGGAGAGGCCTTCAAGATGCTTCTTAACTTCCTACAGCCCTGGCCCAGGGTCTATTAACAAAGATCCAATTTCCCCTCCCCGAGGGTAGGTGAGATCAGTACTAACTCCTTCAGGAAGTAAAAAATTAGTCAAATAGGATTTCAGAATCAGGCTAACACATAGTGGCAGAAAGTAAGACACGGTCTGTGGTAATGGATCCTGAGGTGTGGCTACCTTGGGATGGAGAGGGGAACAAACAGGGTAAATCCAAACACTGCTGTGGAGGCACTGACCACACAGACAAGCAAGAAACCAAATGGCTTTCCTTCTGCTCCTTCAGCATGGAGAAGCCTTCCACTGATGATATGAATACTCCCTGTGGGGACTGAGGTCCTGTCACCTAGGATGGTGATTTATCAATGAACCAAATGCCTTCCCTAGCCTCTAGAAGTGTTTCTTTTGCCATGCAAAGAAAGCTCTTGCACCCAAATCTTTACCTGGGAGATGCCTTGTGGGAGAGGGGAGAGCCCAAGCCACGGGCTATATGTAACGAATATAGTTGTGCTCCAATAAAACTTTATTGATAGACCAGATGCCCTATAAGCCATAGTTTACCAATCCCTACTACTTACCGATGAAAATGGCTTTAATATCAAAACATCAAATACGTGCTAGTTTCCCTGGTGGCTATTTTGATACTTTTAAAAATATAAAATTAAGAGAGACCTATAACCACAGCCAATCAGTCAACACAGGATAAGCCAGACAGACACCAACGATTTTCAACACAATCTAAAGCAGAAGTACAGAGACCCCCTAAGACCTCAACAATAAAGCAGCCTTAATACTCACCCACCATGACTCAGGGAACTGAGCGGAAGAGATTGTAAGAGCCATGGTGGGGGAGAGCTCCCAGAGACATTGCTCCCCTCAGTAACAACATACAAAGGGGGGGGGGGTTGGAACCCGGTTGACTCCTAGGCTATCCATAATCCTCTACCACATGGACTGATCCAGACTGCCCATGGAGGAGGATATCCAGCTGATTGGGGACAGGGAGGAGGGGAATTGGGGGAATGCAGATATCAACTCATTATTTGCTCATTCAATGTATCTAATTATGGAATATATATATATATATATATATATATATATATATATATAAAATAAAATTGATGTTACTGTTGTTTTTGGTGACCCAACTTTGCTGGAAGCTTCTTTTGCCATTTGAGTAGTGACTTCATGAAATAATGTCACAGGAGGCAGATTCCAAAGGCAATAAAGGAGAGTAAATGTAGCAGCTTTCTAATGAGCAGATTCACCTTCTATGATTTCAAAAATAATTGACAGTGGCTCACAAATATTAAATGAAAAGTTCTAGAGAGTTTGCCAGCCTGTGAGTTATGAGTGATTGGGGTCAACTTTTTGAGGCACGTTGTCACCGATGTTCTATTTTTTAGTTGTTGTTCATTTTTCATTATGCCTGATCTATAAACTAAACTTTACCAAGGGTGTATATGCACAGAAAAAAAAAACACCATAATATATATCTCTATATACACCTCACTGGACATACAGTGTCTCATTGGTGTAGTTTACAGTTTCAGGCTTCCAGCGGGGCCTGGAACCTGTTTTCTGAGGGATTCTACAGAGACAATTGAGGCAGACACCAGTATTTGAGAACAGACATGCAGAGGGGAAATTGACCCAGCAGGTTAAGTGGGGTTTGTCTTCTTTGCTACCGGCAGGCCGTGTTTTGACCTAGCTTCTGGACATTTCGGAGACCTGCCCCGAGGGGCTTCTTGGTGGTCAGTTAAAGGCGAGCCAGCAGCTCGAGCTCCAGGCAAGCGCTGGAGCGCGCAGCCACCGTTCCCAGCGGTTTCTGCCCAGCCGTCCATCCACCTTGCGCCTGCAGGGCGCAGGGGCAGGTCAGGGCGGCCGCGGAGGACCTGTTTATGGGGACCCCAGGCAGACTGACCCTGAGCCCCTCATCCCAGCAAGCTGCGAGACCGCAAGGTGCACGGAGAAGAAGGAGATGACCTACAGGATGCCCAGGAAGGACTGGAGCTTTTGGGCTTGGCACCAAGAGACCGAGACCGAGACCGAAGAGGCGGGGACCTTCTCGGTGGCCAGCGAGGAGGTCTTAAAGAGAAGAGCCATCAAGAAAGCCAGGCGCAGGTGCGACAAGGTGTTTGAACCTGACAAGGGGGGAGGAGAAGGAGCCTTTAAAGACTTCAAAGGCCTGGTGGCGTCCTCGGGAGGAGGAGGGTTTTCTGGAGGGAAGCCTCTGCTAGGACTGACCAAGGGCACCAGCCCAGCCAGGGCCCCTCCATGCACCACCACAGGGCCCCCACTGGAGCGCCAGCCTGCAGCTGCACCTGCTGTGAGGGCCCCTCCCACTCCGGAGGCTGAGAAGACTGCAAAGCCCAAAATCGGGGTCAGCCCTCCCCAGCAGCCTTCCCCCTCCATCTCCCCCTTGGGCCCCACTGCCATCAAGGCCTGCGCAGCCGTGAACGCCTATTACCAGGAGTTGGCTGGATTAAACTGCTCTGTTCGGGACTGGATAGAGAAGCATGTGAATGCCAACGCCTTCTGTGACCTGACCCCGGTTTTTAAGCAGTATGAAAAGTACTTAGCCTCCATTGGACAGCAGTTCCAGGTTGGTGGAGATGGGGTGGGTGGGGGGGGGGAGGTTCACCCCCAAAGCCAGGTGCCATTGAAATGCATTGTCCTCCCCTGTTTGGTTAGCAGAGACAAAGGCAGGAGCCTACCTTTCTGCTTCCTGGCCACCACCCCCAGGGCACACCCCTAAAGATGAGCTTCCAGCCTGAGAAGATGGAGAACCAGACGCCCCGGGCAGTGAGAACCCCGTTGGAGTTGGGCGACAACAATGCTAGCTCCGTTCTGGGCTCCTTAAGCTCTGGATTCCTGCCTGGAATTTCAGTGTCCTTTGGAAAGACCTGTTCATTTGGGAAAGATCTGAACCAGAGTAAACCGGCCTCGCCCCCATCATCTTCTGCTAAAGCATCAGCCGAAGAGGGCCATAGCCAATGCAAGGATGGGGGCAAGGAAGAGAGGTATGAGCCCCCCAAGGTGAGGGAGGATGCCTTCTACTCAAAAAAGTGTAAGCTGTTTTATAAGAAAGGCAAGGAATTTAAGGAGAGGGGTTCTGGGACCCTACACCTCAAACCCGCAGCAAATCAGAAGACGCAGCTCTTAGTGCAGGCTGATACCAAATTAGACAACATATTGCTGAACATTCTGATCCCCTCCAACATGCCCTGTACACGAAAAGGGAAGAATGGGGTGGTCATCATCTGTGTGCCCAACCCACCTCTGGATGACAAGGACGCCAGCAACCCAGTTACCATGTTAATTCGAGTTAAAACTAACAAGGATGCGGAAGGATTGCACAAAATTTTACTGGAGAAAAAGAACGCCTGAACACAACTGTTATCAGCTGATGTTTCCCACTCCATCTTCTTAACTTCCTCTTCTCTTCTTTGTCATCCTAAGACCTTCTGGGGAAAAAAGATGTGAGGAAGACTAAAGCTAATAAAACAACCTACATGGGGTGAAACTATCCTCCCTTCTTTCAAACAGCCTAGTGTGCAGAAGATATTAGAATAAAGTGTTTTGGAAAATTTTTGATATTTATTCATTGATTAATTAATTAATTAACCGTAAGTTATTTCTAAAAAAAAAAAACAAAAATGTCAATAGCCCCTCTATGGGAGTGACACTTTAAACAATTTATAGTGGAATTCTCCTCTCCTCGGTTCCCTTGAGAAGTTCCCAGTGCGGCCACCACTGTCTTTAGCAGCTTCTTGTTTCTGGCATTGCATATCTGCATGTGGTCTCTATGCCAGTGTGAGGAAAAGCTGGGAAGATACTAACAGACCAGCAATGGGTACTGTAGAGCAGGTCTTCCCATGCACTTTTCACTCTCTCTCACAAATCTGTTTTGCTTCTTCAAAGAGAAAGAAATTAAATTGTGGAAGGTGCCAGGGAAATAAATATTTCCTATCAGATCATGGCAAATGAATCCTGCTCCTGCAATGAAAGTAAGCATTACTTGGTAGAGACTGTCTTTGCAAGTCTAATTAATTCTCACGTACACCAATTGCCAAATCTTACTATTCTAACTCATTAGTGAGTTGAATCAAGTCTTTGGCATATATTATGTTTATTGAGGCATAATTTTATCTTTTTCAAAATAATCCTGTAATGCTAGACAATAGATCCAAATCCATAGGGAAATTTTTACTATTCAACATGGGGCCAAGCACATAATGGGGACTTGTTTGGATATGTAATGAACATTGTTTGGATATGAATAAATAAATTGATATAAATAATAATAAATAAATAATAATAATAAATAATATGAATGAAGATGACCAGACAATTATAAAGCCAGGAAACAAACCTGGCTAGAGTATAACTTTTAGGTATGCATTATAAGAGTATCTTAAGTTCTGAACTATTAGAGTTAAATGTCTGATTACAGTGTGTATCAGCTAAGACCATTCCCTTTAACAATTCCAAAGGTTACATGTGGGTGGAGAGAGAAAAACACTGAGAGGACATCGGAAATCATGGGAATCTTGAGATATTTAGGTCAAAGATATTATTATTTTAAATATTTATTTATGAGAGAGAGAGAGAGAATGGGTGCACCAGGGCCTCTAGCCACAGAAAGGAACACCAGACACATGAGCTACTTTGTGCATTTGGCTTTATGTGGGTACTGGGGAATCCAACATGAGTCCTTAGGTTTTGCAGACAAATGTCTTAATCACTGAGCCATCTCTCCAGCCCAAAGAAATAGTTGTTTTTGTTTTTCTGTCAGAGATTGAGAGATTGCCTGTTTAGAACTTTTTAATTGAAAATTCTCCATCAAATTTATCTGTCAATTTGAAAAATCTTCATAGTTGAAAGGAGGCCATGGTGGGTTTTTTTTTCCTTGACAGTAAAGGGCTGTTAGAATCCTTCCAATGTGAAATTCAGTTCAGAAAGCATTTTGAACGGGGACATTTCATTTCAAAATCATGTTGTCATAATATTGAGAGTCAAACAGGTATAAATAATGGTCTTCTGCGTTTTCATTGACAGACACCTCAGTAATTTATGTAGAAAAGAATTCCTTGAATCTCAACAAAGATGAGGAGTTTGGGAGGCTTTCCTCTGCCAACTCCAATTGTCCTCAATTGATAGAAAGGTATGGAATGAAAAAGATATCATTTGTATTGTTAAGCAATTCTTCAGCATTTAAAATTGAAGTTAAATTACACATTTTTGTCATTGAGGCACCTGGTATAGTTTTCCTATGATAATTCCATGCAAAAAAATATATATATATACTCCATACCAACATCTAATTATTTTCATGAAATATTTCCAACCATTTTTTCAGGGTCTGTGAGCAGAAAAATTATCATAAGTCATGTGCAATATTGTGACATACACGGTGCCAAGTATTAGAGGTTAACAGTTCAACCCTGAGACGCCTCATCTAAGCAGGGGGTCCACCTGAGAGTGAATGCCAACTTGGGCCAAAGAAGTCCTGTGGTATGGAAACCATCACAGAGGTTAGCAGTTACACATGACATGCCTGTAGTTCCATCTTCCTCAGAGCATCCCAAAAAGTCTCCAGGTATTATAAAATGTAACCCTCTTTGGGAATGATCCTTGGGCTTGTCATAGTCAGCTCACATACCGCTGGGATGAATCTCTAAACCAGGCACAGTTTATGGAAGGAAAGGATTGTTTGAAGATTCAGGGGGAGCTCCGTAACAGTGAAAGAGGCTGCTCCCCTTTCACAGGTCCAAGCAGAGGGAGAAAAACTTATCACCAACACCACACACATCCACACAAGCAAAACAGGCAGGGAGTGAAGAGAGAGAAATTTCCTTCCCTTTTATATAGCCTTAGGGTAGAGGTCTTACAACCCTATCTCAGACTTACTGTCTTCCTGAGTCTCTGGAATTTCCTTCCTATACTGCCCACACAGGAAGAGATGTGAATTTCTAGCTCTGCTGAGCTTCCTTCCATCCTGCCCCCTATGGAGAGGCTGCCTTCCTGTGAACATCCTCAGAGACCCACCCAAGATAATTAAAAAGATCAAGTTGACAACAAAAACCTAACCATCACAGGTGTTTTCTCCAAAATAATGCCAATGGATTTTGCCAATAAAAAGAGTACTAGTAGAACTCTCAGTAGAAACATTTATTCAATGCTTAAGTATCAGATCCTATGCCAAGTTAATACACTGATTTACCTATCCACTCCCCCACAATGATCCCATGAGACAGCTGGATTCGTCATCCTCATCCCATAGATAAGAAAACTGAGGCAGAGAGATAATGTTTTGCATAAAGCCACCAATGTATAAAGACTTTAAACTGAGATTCAAACCCAGGCAGTTGAAAAAGACTGCATTTCATGTCTCTGCTTTACTGCCTCCTGAGAAGTCAGAGCTCATTTATCTCACGTTACATGACAATAGGAAAAGATAATCTTGGCTCCTGGGCAAAATGGTAGCCAATTAGTCAGCTTCAACCTATCGCCTATGATAGTGAAGGCATTTTCACTGAACCAGGACTTGTTCCACTCATTTACACACTGTCCACAGCAGTCTTCACCCAACAAAAACACATCCAGGAGTCTCAACACAGACTGGGACTTGCAAAGAATCGCTAACTGGCTGTTACAGGAATTTATCATTGATGTCAACCCTGCCCTAGTGGGTGAAAATCTGGCCTCTTCAGTAGTAGGTGATGAGGTGATAGAGGTAGGACCTGATTCCAGGCAGGTGCCTTGCTCAGGACTCTGCTCTGATTATAGGAAAGGCAGCAAGCCCCAAGGTGGACCTTTCTGTGGGCCATTCTTCAAAGCACTCACTCCTTAGTGCTCAAGCAAGCCAGTGAGGTACAGAGCAGTACAGAACAGTTGTGTGTGTGTGGTGGTGGTGGGGGGGACATGATCCCAAATTCCCTCTGCATTCACTGCTACACACAGAGGTCTTTTCTGTCCTTGTTCTGGGCACTTTACCCAAGCAAGTGAAATATCCCAAAGAATGTGACCCAAAGGTCTCCTGCAAAGGGTGAGTCAGTAATGAATCCCCAAGACTATGCTTTGACTGGGGCCAAGCTGACCTGTCCTCTAGGTCCTTTCTAAGTTCCCAGCTCCTCACTGGCATAACTATTTGGAGAAAGCATCCTTTGCTGGCATTCTCCCCTTCCCTGAGCCACTTTCTCCCTTTTTATCCTCCAAATAAACTACCTGCCCTTGAATCCTTACCTCATGGTCTAAACTAAACTACACTAGAGCATCATGTCCCACAGTTGGTGGTATCAAGACTTTAGGACATCTGACTCCACAGTCCACATTATTGGGCAAATCCTTCCCTTAAAACAATCGTTTTTAGGTGCATCTGAGTGTGCCTGTTAACCTTTCACTGTTGAGCAGGAAGAACTTAGCTTATTTGGGAAGTGATGAAGGTTGTTTGACAGAAACACAGAGAATGACCTCCCCATGTTCTCTCTCCTCACCTAGGAAGGACAAGACTCCTGTTATGCTGAAGAGATGTATTTTTGTTTTGTTTCTTGAATGTTAAGGTCTCAGTCTAGCCCAAGCGAACCTGAAACTCACTCTGTATTTCAGACTGGCTCAAACTTATAGGGATCCCCCTTTACCTACCATACAGTTTTTTTTTTTAAATTTTTTATTGACAGTTTCCATAAGTATAGACAATAAATCATAATTGCCTCCCTACTTCCATTTCTCCACTCTCAAATCCACCCTCCATCATATCCCCTACTCTGGGACCCTGCTAAGGGGCATGGATGATGTAGGGTTTTGCTGAGTCTGGCAGGCTTCTGATAAGGAAGTTGAGGCAAAGTCTGAGGGCCCCTATAAATCTTAGCAATCCTGAACACTCCAGCCCCCAGGCAGGCCACAGCTGTGCCCTGAGATAAGCAGGCAATTCAAGGCCTAATCTTAGCCCAGCTGTAATAACAAGCCTAAACAATAAGGTTACATTTCCTCTGCTGACATCACCATTCTGTACATGTCTATTATACATGTATAGAGTCACATAGCCCCCTCAATTTATCTATGCAAAATAGGTATCCAAAGAATACTGGCCCCTACCAATCAAACTCATGAGATGTCCACAGATCTTGCTCCTACCAATCTCCTTGCTTCCTATGCTTCTACCTCTGACTTTTCTCTATATAAATAATTGCTCTCTATATGAGTTCTCTAAACGAGAACTGCCCACTGCCGAGTTTTCCCAAGAGTCCTCATCTCTCGTCGGCTCACAGCTATTCCAAGCCTCTGCTCACCCAGCTCCGTGGATGAACAGGGAGTTGATGCACGCTGCAACTCCCTAACTAACCCACGGACCCAGACCCTATCCCTCTCAATTAGTCTCTATTTTGTCTCAATATCATATGATGACAGTTTTTATACTAGCGGCTGAGATAGGGACAGAGAAACCTTCCTCCCTCAAGTTCTAAAAAGTGGCATCATTACCTTCCCTTTGCCTCTATAGCTCTACTAACCCAACATGGATATTCTCCCTTTGCCTCTACAGCACTACTGACCCAATAGGTACAGTTCCCCCATTTTCCAAGCAAACGGTACCTTTCCTGGGCATCATGACACACATGAAAACTCTGCCCACAGTCCATTAATGGTATATAGAATCTGCAGACATCCATCACACAAAGCATCTATCTTCAGTATGGTAAAACAAACCATCACTCCCCTTTCTTTAAGGGAATTCGGAAACCGCATAGGTGATTCATACACTGCTACCATAAACCCTCAGCCACCGTCCACAATCCTCACAGGACGGGAAGCATTGATAGCATTCTGCTTCTCACACAAGCGCTGTCCCTCCAAGGTGAAATGTGTTCACATCCTCAGACACCACTACCTTGCCCACCTTATTTACACCTAGAACAACAGCCTGTACTATGGGGCTCACTCAGGATCTGGAATCAGTCTACTTGCATTCAAGTCTTAGATCAGCCACTTAGATCTGGCAACTAAGCTACTTAACCTTTCTGAACCTTGTTCTACTTGTAAATTCAGTTGGATGTCTTCAATAGAGAGTGCTTTGTGGATTAAATGAGATTATCCAGGAACCATACTTTTGATGCTTGAACACAATAAGCCTTCAATCAATATTTATTGTCATCAAAGAAGCAACATGCTCGACACTGACCTTAGCATTAAGACAATGAGCCCCTAACTTGGACACTGTTGAATTATTTTTAGAGCTCCTATTTATAGATACTTAATTGCTCAAAAAGGTAAAAATGTATCATTTTATGAACTCAGAAGTACAGCTATGAGTAGTATTTTAATAATTTTAAAAATACTTATTTATTTGAGAGAGAGAGAGAGAGAGAGGAGAGAGAGAGAGAGAGAGAGAGAGAACAGGTACACCAGGGTCTCCAGCCACTGCAAGCTCCAGATGCATGTGGATGAGCCACTTTGTGCATCTGGTTTTATGTTGACGCTGGGGAATCGAACTTGGGTTGTTAGGTTTTTCAGGCAACTGCCCTAACCACTGTGCAGTCTTTCCAGACCCATAATTTTTATAGTAAAAATAAAATTAAGTGTCTTCTGGGACTAATGGATCAGCAGTGCTTTTAAGGGTCTGGTTAGCCATATAATTGGCTAGAGGGTGAATTATTTTATGATCCTATAATTGTAGCCTCTGAACTACAACTTTGTCATTACAGACAATGTGAAAATAATCTGAGCATGTGTTATAGTTTCTCATGTACAATAGGGTGTATGTGTGTGTTTGTTTGTTTGTTTTTAAAAAACAGGGCCAAAATAATTACATTGTATTCAATACTGTAGTTGAAAACATGAGTATCCTCAATAACAATATGCCTTACATAAATACTGGGGGTAAGAGAAAGATGAAGGGTACAAGATAGGTGTTATAAACCTATTAAAGTAAGGACATTGTCAGTGGGACAAGGTGGTGTGATGCATGCCTTTAACCCTAGCACTTGTGAAGCAGAGGAAAGAGGATCACTGTGAGATCCAGGTCAGCACAGGCTAGAGTGAGACCCTGTTTCAGAACACAACAACACAAAGTCACTAAACCAATCTCCAAAACTTTAGTGACTATGGCATTATCAAGAGAATGCTATGTCATATTATTTTGGGGTCCTAATAATTTGTCACCCAAACCTGCTTTAGGATAGGAACCATGTTCTCTCTGAGAATATTCCTTTTTTTTTCTTAATATTGGCACTTGAGTTTCTAAATGAAATAAAGCCTGGGAAAATAAATGAAATAATTGGAGAACTGGCAAGGCTGTTAGTGTCCTGTAAGAGACTAATAAATGCCTCCACCCTCTCCAGATCCTGTGCTACATATAATCAATCAGTCAATTATGGAGCCCTTTCTTCAAAAGCTCACTATCTATCATTTTTCTGAAAGAATGAAAAGCATACCACCACAGAAAGTCAGATAACCCATGAAAGGTCAATGGAGACAGGCACCAATGATATCCAACACAACCCAAAGCAGAAGTCCAGAGACACTTAAAATCTCAACAATAAAGCAGACTTAAAACTTACCCACCATGCCTCAGGAAACTGAGGGGAAGAGGGGGAGGAAAGATTGTAAGAGTCACGGTGGGGGAGAATATCCAGAGATATTGCACACACACCCCCCCAGCAACAACACACAAAGGAGGAAAAAAAACTGACTACCTCTGGTGCAATTCATAACTCCCTACCCCATGGACTGATCTAGTATGCCCACCGAGGAGGGCCCCCAGTGGGCTGGGGACAGAGGAAGGAAATGGGGGGACCATCCCATGATTTGCTCATACCATGTATCTAATTATTGATAAGAAAGATATTTTTTAAAAAAAGAGTGGAGGACAATGACCAACAGAGGTCAATGGCAGGACTCAGGCCTCAAGAGCACAGTGAAAGCCCTGGTGACCAGAAGCAGAACGATACCATTATGCAGACATTGTAACTCAGACCTGGGGAAGGGAAGTATTTTTACAGTGCTATGTAATTTATGGTAAAAAGTAAAAGAACCCCGATTTCCTGACCAGGCATATAATTGTTTTATAATACTCTGGCTAAATCAGTAAATTAGCAGCCTTAGTCATCCAATTCTTCCTATATCATCTTTTTAATATTAATATTGTTATTCATATTAACATTATTATTCATCTACAAAAGCATACAGTTTCTCACCTATAAACATTGGGCTTATGTATGTGACTTTCTTTGAACAGTAAATTACAGGCTAAGGTCTCCTGTATTATTTCTTGTCCTCCTGGTCCTCATCCATGGAAACGGGAAGAATTTTCTTCATATATCTTGTGATTTTCAAGCTAGACCAGAGAGCTAGACCCACAACTCACAGAATCTTCTACTTGAAGTCAGCTGACCCCCTCTTGTATACGTGAGCCAGTGACATCAGCAGAGATGTTCCCTTGCCAACCCACAGAAGCCTACAGAGAAAAGTGTGAAAATATTCTCTGCACTGACGCTGTGTGTGTATTTGTTACCAACAGTAGCTGATTGATACAATCATGATCCAAGATGGAAATAATTACTACCAAAAACATCTACAGGCCAGGCAGTTTGCCAATTTTAATCCAAAATACACATTTGCTACAATAATGTCATTATTTCTATTTCAGAGACTAGGAGGTGAGACCCACCCAAAAATTTAAAATTCCAAAGTCTAATACTTTTAGTAAATGACTAATCTTGATTTGAACTCTGGTTCAACTCAAGAATTCTACGTTTTTTTTTTTTTTCAATTTCTCTCTCTCCCTTTAATTTTCAATTTGACTATTGGTAATGATATTTCAATAGAAATCCATGAACTCTTTCTAGGGAGGATCTTCATGTGGGTGTAAACTCCAGCCAAGGCTAGAATGCCATGTGATGAGAATCGAGCAGCAGGTGATGAGGTCTGGAAGGTGGCCAGAGGCTGGGTCACCAAGGCCTATTCAATCATCCCAGAAAGTTGATGAACAAAACAGAAGGCCAAGGTGGGCTTGGTTAGATACATCTGTAACACCAGCACTTGATAGGCTGAGGATATTGAGTTTCAAGCCAGCCTGGACTACAGAGCAAGAACTTGTCTCCAAAACAAACAGAAGTCCGTTGTAGCAGGAATACAGAAGATGCTCACCCTGTTTTCACTCGATAGATATTTCATTAGCTCTCTGCAAGACACTAATGGTTCAGTGCTGAGCTCTACTAGACAAACGTCCTATCTTCAGAGTCCCAGGGTATGGGATGAAAAGGAATTCTAATTGAGGAGGAAATTTAAGGAAAAACAAAACTGCTGTACACGCACTTTGAGAGCCTAACCTGGAAAAGAAGTCGAGGGCTGGAGAGGTGGTTAAACAGTTAAGAGAACTTCCTGTCGGAGCAGGAGGGCCTGTGGATGCCTGAGTTTGACCCCCAAGACCCACTTAAACAGCTGAGCAGAGACCCGAGAATCACTGGAGTAGTGAAAACCTGGGAAGAACCAGCTTAAACGAGAACTGGATGGGAGAGTTATTGAGTGGGGACCCAGAGTTGTGCCTCAGCCACTGCAGGAGAGTTCAAACACCAGAAAAAAAAAGTTCAACAAAGTAAAAGGATTGAAATATAAGGACATATTTGTCAGGCTGGCACCAATCTTGGGTCTTTAAAGAACTGAATCCAACGATTAAAGGGCTACGAATTTTCTTATTTTTATATCTACATGGAAACTGTTACCTGGGATAATGGAATGAAGGTTCTAGGTCAGTGAACAGGAGGGATTTTATTTTCTAGAAGCATCTCATATACATCCCTTAGCAACAGCCTGCTTCAAAATTAATGGCAGCAACGCAGCAGGGTTGACTCTGGCGAGCAGCATCTAAGACGGTATAGAACCACCTAGGCAAGAAAAAAACTTTAAGAGAAAGAATACATTAAATCCTGGAAGCAGTCTCTGGCTTTCAGAATCTGTAGGGGAAAGAAAAGGCAAATCTCCATGCCCACTTGAGATGCTAGGGAAAAATAATTCATAGAAATTCTCTGAACCCACTTGTTTATTTTTTATGTTGTAACTTCAATGTTTTCTTTCTTACAAAAGTAAAGTCAACCTACTTTGAAGAATTCTGCTGCATATTACGGGAAGCTAATTTACTTTCTAAAGTTGACTAAATGCTTTTGTGTTTTAGTCTAGCTAATCCTTTAATCATCTTTCCTGAAAGCACAGATTCATATACATATATTCATATTTCACCAAAATAAAATTTTCTCTAGATGTAATAATAGATGAGAGAAAGAGAGTGGGGAAGAGAGAGAGATTGGGCAGTAGCAACCTGCAGGGGTGAAGAGAGCTTTCCTTTAAAAATACAGGCAGTTACTGGTAAATTCCAGTGCCATAATTGGGTTACCCCCTTCCCAAGTGATACGTTGGTCCAGAAGGCCCATGAGGCTCCCAAAAGTAATAAAGGCCATTGTGAAAGCATTTGGTTACACCATAACTAAAAGGTAAGGCCCTATGGTTGTGGTTGCAGGGCTTTGGGAAATCACACCAAGAAGGAAGCCAGCTCCCTGCTGGCTAACCCTCATAGTGGTGGAAAGTGCTTTGCAAGCTTCTGGGGAATAAAGGCCACTAACAGTGTCAACGAGGAGTGAAGCCTACAAGCTACAAAGTCAACCAGCCAGGCAACAGGCCCACGCACACACACATACAAAGTCCCACACAGGACAAGGGAATAATCAACTGCTCTCTGATTGGATATGAAGCCCGCTCAGTGGGAGGGAATTCATGACAGGAAGGTCATGGACCCTAGAGGGAAGCATCCACTGTTCTTTCCCTAAAAGAGAGGTTTTGCATGTCAATAAGTCTTCTAACTGTCTGTGACCATCCCCTTTGATCCACGCTGTCTCACTCTTGGTTAGAGAAGCTGTGTTTTACAGATGGCACTGAATACCACAGAGACCCAAGACCCATCAGAAAAAAAAGCTGACTGCCTAGCAGGAGAGGAGTCACTTCTATCACATCTGCCAGGGTCCAGGAGACTTCACAGGGAAGTGGCAGGTTATACAGGAGTGCTGTTCTCACTGATAGCCTGACAACCTCCTCCAGGGAGGTGACTGCAGACACTGTCTCAACTCTCATCAAAGCAGAAATCAGAGGCTGCTGAGAGCTTAGCACTGAAGTCTCAGAACAGGCCCTCCAAGACTCAGGGAGCCTTGTGGAAGAGAGGGCAGAAAGAATAAGAGCCCCAGGGAGGGAAGGTGTACTGTGAGTCACTGTTCCTCCCTCCCCACAGAGACTGCTGGGATTAAAGGTGTGTGCCACCACACCTGGCCTAGCTTTCCATTGTTATATAGTGAATATATTAATGGATTACTCTATAATTATAATTACTTTAAAAAGCTAAATTAGGGCTGGAGAGAGATGGCTCAGTGGTTAAGGCACTTGCCTCTAGTGCCTAAGGCCGTGGGTTCAATTCCCCAGGTCCCACATAAGCCAGACCCACAAGGTGGTAGCCCTGGTGCGCTCTCTCTCTCTCTCTCTCTCTCTCTCTCTCTGCTTAAAAATAAATAAAATATATTTTTTTAAAAAGCTAAATTATACATACTTCCTGAGAGAAGTATAAATGAAATCACTCATTGATACTCTCATGAAAAATGCTTCCAAGAACCCAAGATTCCAGGGCTGTGCAAGCATGAGAGCCTGCGAGGGTCTGATCTACCCTAAGTTCAGTTCTCACCATCCACATAAACAGCTAGGCATGGCCATTCATGCCTGTAACCCTGGTCCTGCAGGGAGCTGAGCACAAAGAAATGCTGGGGCTTATGGGTCTGTCAATCTATCTGACCAAAAATTGCAGTTCCAGGGTCAGTGAGAGACTCAACCTTAAGGAAACATGCAGAAGAGCACTCCAGGAGGGCATCCCCTGCTGTCCTCTGGCCTCCACATTGGTACAAGGAGGGGCTGTAGAGATTGCTCAGTGGCTAAGACACGCTTCCAAAGCCTAATGGCCTGGGTTAGATTCCTCAGTACCCACATAAAGCCAGATGCACAAAGTAGCGCACACATCTGGAATTTGTTTGCAGAGACTAAAGGCCCTGGTGCGTCCATTCTCTCTCTCTCTCTCTCTCTCTCTCTCTCTCTCTCTCTCTCTCTCTCTCTCTCTCTCTCTTCTCCCTGCTTGCAATAAATAAGATGGATACATGTATTTATGCAGGAGAAGAACATGACAGATTAAATAGTGAAATGTTACTAAGTCATTAGGCTTGGGAAGTGAGTTTCATTCAAAATCATCTTGGTTACACATCTCCAAAGAACTGTGATGTTTATTTTTCTACCATTAATAATAATTTTCCTACGAGTATAGATCTCTTCAGTTTTTAAAGTCAGATTTTAAAGATACCCTCTACTACCAACCTCTTGTAGTTCGAAAATACGTGATTGCCCTCCAATGCAAATTTCACACATCAATGATACAGCCATGCCTGCATCATCCCTTCCTGCCAGTGACAGATACCAGCTGTCAGAGTTCCATGCTCTGGGCTGGGTGCTCTGAATCCAGCTATAAGCAGAAAGAGGTAGGGTCTTGGTCTCAGTGAACTTTTAGGCCAAGACAGAGCCCAAAGGGTGTGGGAGTGGTGAAGCACCGGTGTAACTTATAATGTCAGTGAAGATTTCCTGATTCATTATGCTGTAATTAGACTTTCTCAATAAATCTGGCCAGGGATTCCTTTGACACAAAACCCTGATTTTCAGAAGACTTGAAGGATTTGCCCGTTCTTCTGATGCCTTGCTTGCCCATCACCCTCCCAAAGTAACTCATTAAAAAAGCATAAGGAAGATTTTTTTTTTCTGATGCGGTGATCTATTGTTTTGTGTATGACAGTGAAACAATGATAAAATATTCTCTGGAGTCTACAAGGCAAAACACAAGTACATTAAGCTAAGGTACTGTAGGCAACGTTCAGCACTGCTCTGGAATTTCCTGATGTCTTGTCTGTGGCTGGTTAATGGTATGATCAGTTCAGAGTCATGTACAATACAATCATTCAAAGCTTTTAGGCAATTATGTGGAAGCTGCTTTGTGGTTTGGTTTCCTTTGTCTTTCTTTTCCTCATTCTCAGGATATGAGAAAGAAAGAAACAAAGACCACACATTTTTCCTTGGGTCGCACTGCCACTTGCAAAGGAATGGAAGACCTTGTAAATATATTTTTTTCTCTGTTGTCCTCTCTGGCCATAAGATGCTTAAAAAGGATTTGCTTAGCCTGAGCCTCCAGAGCAGTGAAATCCATCATGCCGGAAGGAGTCCACCTTGCCACTGGAGTGATGTTTCTAAAATGCAAATCTTACTGTGTCCCTTCCCTGCCAAAAAGCATTTAAAAGAGCCCCTTCCACACGCCAGAGGAAAAGATTAAGCGACTCACAGGCTGAATATTTTCCCACGAAACAGAAAATAGTTTTAGTGAGTCCCATGCATGAACTGTATTTCTTCCATGGATTCCCTCCTTTAGGGAGCAGAAGAGTGTCACCTGGAAAAAGCTGAAACTCAGTTTAGACATAAAAAGTTAATACTAAGAGGTTTTTGAAAAGAGGGTGGCTTTCAAATATTTCACAGTGAGGCTGGATACTGTGGGCCGAGGAGGTCGTGTGAGACCTGGAGCTTGTAGGTTTGTCAGTGTAACTCAGCAAGACAGAAGCATAAATTCCTTTGCGTGATTTGCCAGGTCCTGAAAAGCTGCTCCTCATCTCGATGGTGTCAGGCTCCTTTGTCCACCACCTTCCAGAAATTCCACACTCCTTGAATTTCTCCGAACACACTACAGTGTCCGTGCTCCGTTGCCCTTTGAATTGTCCTTCCTTCTGTCTGCTGCCCATCTCCTTCCTTCTCTGTCTAGATGCTTGCCCAGCACCAGACTTTAGAAGGCAAGACCTTGCCCGTTACACTGGTTCCTAACTCAGGGGTTGGTACTCGGTAGGTGATAGAGAGTCCTTAACAAGCAAATGATGACAAAAATAAAGAGAATAAATAGTGATGCATCTGTCAGGTAAGTATTCAAAAATCCTTTTGATCCAGACATGGTGGCTCAGGCTAGCATTAGACCTTCCCAACAAATCTGGCAAATCATTCCTTTGCCACAAAACCTTGATTTTCAAAAGACTTGAATGATTTTCCTCAATTCATCTAGAATCTGAGCACCCCAGAGGCTAAGGTAGGAGGATTGCTGCGAGTTTGTGAGTTCAAGATCAGCCTGGACTAAAGCAAGATTGCCTCAGCCTCTCCCCTTTCCAAAAAAGGAGAACGGCCTTGCCACAATCCTTCTGATCTTGAAATGACCATAGGCCAGGTTCTACTTATTAAACAAATTGTTTTCTTATATATTTCCTGGGCTCTTGGGAATCACAGTGAGAAAGAGAAGAAATCGCTCCCCAAGTCTGTTGGGGAAAATTAACAAAGAAGTCTTTCTAATGTAACATTTACTAGGAAAAAATGGACCAAGATGTGGAGAAGGGCAGAGAGATGAGTAGGAGTTCCGTGCTCTGCCTGTTCTGACCTTGCTGGGATTTAATAAGCCCTACCTTATGGTAGCCTACTTGAGGCATATGGGTGATGGATTCATGGCCAGTTTTCTCCACTTCAAAATGTACAAGGTTGAGAGTTTGTGAAAGAGGTATATGGAATGAGGGGAGGGGAGACTTAATCATTAAGCTAAACCAATAATGATTTGTGTTAGGTTGAATTCAGGCTTTACCTTGATCCTCTTCCCCAACCAGCCTCAGGAGAAGTATCAACAAGAGTCACAGATAAAGACTCCCTCCTAAACAAGAGCCACACCTGCTGTATCTCAGTATGGCCCGAGGGACTATCCTTCCTGATCCTTCCTGATCCTGAGAGCATGTGACCACCTGAGCCCTCCACCCAACCTCATGTGACCACCAGGGCCCCAACCTGAACATTTTCCCCTTAAAAGCCCTGATCTAAACCTGCTTTGCGCTTTTTCGCCACCTTTGGTGAAAATAGCCCGGCAGCTCGCTTTTCCTCCTATTAAAACCTTTCCTTTCAGAGTGGACTCTCGTGGTCATTTCCATTCTAACAATTTGAAATCACAAAATCCTCACTTGTATACTGTAACCTATTGAGCAAGAAGTGGGCATTGTCTGCAAGAGGAGCCATGAATAGAAGGGGAGAGAGTCTAAGCCCATGAAAAATTGATCAGTCCCGCAACTCCTGACCTCAGTCATTGGCTCAGTCCCTCACTGAGCTCTTGACCAAAATGACCCATGAGGTCCCAAAAACAAGACAAGATTCTGTCAAAGCACTTGAATAACCACCTCAGGCCTGAGGTAAGATCCTGTTGCTTAAGAAGCCATAGAAAGTCATCTATCAGCTCGGAGAGACCCTGCAAGGTCCAGAATGGTAACCAGCCCCCAGATGGTAGTTAATGCAGTGCTGGAAGGCACCACATAAACTGCCAGGGGAAATTGGTCAACAATAATTAGAGTAAACAGAGATCACTGATATAAAACACAGTCTGCCGCCATGAGTAGGCTGAACACACTTCCTTCTGGGTGGGAGAGAACAGCGAACCAAGATATGAACACTTGTGAAATGGAGGCACCAAAGCCTAGGGGAGGTAATCAACAGCTTTTAATTTGGCCAAGAAATTCACTCAGTGACAAAGAGCTCTTAAATGGAATTGGGAGTCAGGGTGAAATACATTGGGAACTAAAAAATCTTGGGCCCCCAAAGAGAAATTCACTTTACAAGTGAATTACAAAGAGGCTACTCACAATAGAATCTAGCCAATTCAGAAATGTGTATCTCAGTTAACCTATACTCATCTCACTCTCTGATGGAGACTCTGCATTTTTCAGACGGCAGTGAGAGAGCTGTGGCCTTTCTAACCCTACTAAGGAGCCACAGGCTAATGACTGACATCCTGGCAAGAGATGAGCCACCCCAGACCTACCATGGAGGATCCACATGGAACCCCACAGAGAGTTCTGGGATAAGCAAGAGCCCTATATAACCACAGACAATCAGTCAACCCAGGATAAGCCAGCAAAACAGATACCAACTATTTTCAACACAACCTAAAGCAGAAGTACAAAGGCCCCTAAGATCTCAACAATAAAGCAGCCTTAATACCCACCCACCATGACTCAGGGAACTGAGTGGAAGAGGGGGCGGAAAGATTGTAAGAGCCATGGTGGAGGAGAATGTCCAGAGACATCGCCCCCCTCCATAACAACATACATAGTGGGTGGAACCGGGTTGACTCCTAGGCTATCCATAACCTCCTTCCCCATGGGCTGATCCAGTTTGCCTATGGAAGAGGATATACAGCTAACTGGGGACAGGGAGGAGGGAAATCAGGGAATTGGAGATACCAACACATTATTCACTCAGAGTATCTAATTATGGACAATAAAGATATAATTTTTAAAAGGTAATAATAGGTGACAGGCTCCCTGACCTTTTATGACAAAGCAAAAAATCAATAATAAACTTACAAATAATGCCATCAAATCAAATCCATTTTATATTTTATTCAGTATTTTTAATTCAGTCAGTAAACCTCATTCTTTTTTCCCAACTGTTCTATAGGTTTTGACAAAGATAAGTCATACAACCACCACCGTTATCATAATATAGAGCACCTCATCACCCCAAATGTTCTTGTACTGTCCCTTTCTAGTCAATGTTAACCTCTGGGATATCACTCGTAAGTTTCCTGTCATTGTAATTTTGCCTTTTCCATAATGTTACATAAAGGAAATCAAATAGAAAGTGATTTTGAGTCCAGGTTGTTGTATGTTTCAACAGTTTGTGCAACTCCACCACAGTTCCTTCATCTAATGGTCTGCTCTAGGACATCTACAGTGTTTCAATTCCTGGTGATTGGGAATAGAGCCTCAGTAAATATCCATGCATGGTGTTACATGAACATATGTTTCAGTTCTTGGTCAGTTACATAGATGTAGGCCTACTGGATCGTATAATAAATGTGTATTTGGTTTATTAAGAATCTGCCCAACTGCTTTCTGTTTCACTTTTTTGTTCCCATACCGTTGCTTCATATCCTTGTGATACCCTGTGGTATGATCAGAAAGTTTTGAACTTCTGCTGTTCTAGTCAGAGGATCGTTGATGTGGGACATTTCAAAATACATAGTGGGAATGGGTGAATAAGAAATGTAGGTGGATGTGGAGGGCACAGACGTGGACTCCCAGCTACCTGGAGGCCACAGCAGAAAAAAGTCCAAATTCGAGACAAACTTAAACAACTCAGTGAGACCCTGTTTCAAAATATAAAGTTTAAAAGAGGACTGGAGAGATGGCTCAGCGGTTAAGGCACTTGCCTGTAATGCCTAACAACCTAAGTTTGATTCCTCAGTACCCACATAAAGCCAGATGCACCAAGTGGTGCATGCATCTAGAGTTTGTTTGCAGTGGCTAGAGGCCTTGGCACATACATATTCTCTCTCTCTCTCTCTCTCTCTCTCTCTCTCTCTCTCTCTCTCTCTCTCTCACTGTAAATAAGTAAAAAAATATTTTAAAATGTTTAAAAGGGCAGAAAATATAGCTCACTTGCCTAGCATATATGAGGCCCCAGGTTCAATCCCTAATATTAAAAAGCAAAGAATTATGCATGAAACAACAAACTAAGTTACTATTGATGGTTTCGTTTAAATGAAGAGAATTCTTTTTTAATAATACAGTTAAGTACTCAAAAGTGTGAGAAAAATATAGAAAGAATTTTGGTCTTAGAGGACAAAATGCATACTTACTGGTAAAGCAAAAGCTTGGTACAAAGTGAGAGAAATGCTCTGACATTGCCTGTAAGCTGAGTTGGTAAGACCACAGAAAAAACTGGGACACAGCACTCTGAAAAGGAAGGTAACAGACCCTAAAGTCAGACGGTTGTTTGGGTTTTCAAAATTTACCCATGAGAAAGCAGGATATAGGTGATGTGTTATGATTAGAATAGAGGCAAATATCAGCGACTTTACCTGCACATGTTGGGTGGTGGCTAGAAAGCAAAAATCTTCGAGAAAAAATGAAGAGTACTTATGATCAAGCCCCAAGATGTCACCAGCCTACAGACCACTCTCAGGACAAATGTGGAAATGGCACAGAAAACACACTTGCCTCAAAATGGGCTTTTACTTATCTTTCTGTGACAGTTACTTATCTTTCTATGATGTTTTCCAGCTCACATATTCACCCAGCATTCACATAAGGATCTCTTCCTCACCAGTCTGTAAGTACCCTAATCTCTCTCTCCTCCAACCTGTCATGTAGACAGGAAAAGAGGAGCCTTGACTCCAACATCCTGAAACAGAATGTGATTCCACTCACGAGCCCGGACATCAAAGAACAGCAGCAATGTCCTTGTTGCTGACTCTAAGAATGATGGGAACTGGAAGCAGAAGGCATCGCTTTGTACAGAAACTCTTATACATCACTGAGATAGGATAGACCAGAGTGCAGTCACTTAAGAGAACACCGAGGAGCACGGCTCAAGCTCAGCTCTTCTCCTTGCTAGGCATCTGATGACACCAGGAAAGCTATGAATGGCTTGTCACTTTCCCTTTAATAAAATGGGAACCATAGTGTCAAGAGTCTTATGATTTGCATACTAGGTTAATGCATATAATGGAACTAACCACATTTACTTTTTCCAAATGGACTCATCAGAAAAGAGCACTGAACTCTTAATTGACAGGTTATATACTGAACTCAAAATAGTGTCTATTTCTTCCCAATATTTAACCCAAGGAAAGTGATCAAATATATTTTCAACCTTTATCACTAGACAGAGATCTGTCTAATAAATATTTGTGAAAGGGAAAAAAACAGTACAGTTCTCCTTCCTACAGAGAATAAATAATGTCTACTTTCAAGATACTTTATATGCTAATTGTTTCATTCTACCCATTCCTTAAGAAGCAGGTATCCAGCATAGATTTAATCCAGCAATTCATACACTGGTATTTCATGTAGGCTTATGTGAATATAAAAATACTGTGTTAGAGGGAGTCTTAAAATTGAAGATAGATTTTTTTTTGTTTAAAAGAGAAATGTTTAACATAAAATCGCAAAGTAAACATCAACATCAGAAGCTAACCACTTGCATTGTAAATACCTTTCAAAAATGCAAAAACCTAGCTCAGAAAAATCTAGCCTTTGAAATCTAATACTCCCGAGAGGAGCGGCTATGGGCTATGAGGGAGATTGTTCCAGATATGTCAGCAGTGGAAAGTCAAGGTAGAACTCCCAGCTGTGAGGACAGAGAGCAGGGGAAGACAGGAACAGCTGATCAAGTTGGCAGAAAGGGGAGAGAGTTTGCAAGCTTACACACAGAAAAACGTGAGCCCCAACTTTCATACAACAAAATGGCAACTAGGTCAATGGGAAAATGCAGAAAATTACAAGAAACATTATCTATTTTCATCAAAAATTGAAGGCAATTTAACCACTTTTTATTATTGTGAAAGTGTTTCACAACTAGGCATTACCTTGCTCAATAACTGTGAAGTATATATATTTTTCCATCGACCATCTAAAAATGATTGTTCTTTTCTCTGACTTAATTCGGAGAGAAATGACAGAATATTATAGGGAGAAAAGGAGAGGAGAAGAATGAGGGGCTTGACCATAAACAGGGGAGAGCAGAAGAAATGGCAAGGACGGTAGGAGTAAACACTGAATTTTAAAAAGAGGCAGCCCTCTGGGACCCTAAGTTCTGCACATGGTTCTAATCAAGCACAGACTGAAAATACATGAAGGAAACATACATCAAGAAGACACAATTTAATAGAAATGTTAAAACGCACCCTAACTGCTATTTCCTCAACATTTACATCTACTAGATTAATTTCGCATCTACTTTGCTGTAGATTGGAACTACTAATTACCAGAGACAATTTCAAATATACAGGAGGACTGTGGATGTTACATGAAAATATGATGCCATTTTATGGAAGGGGTTTGAGCATTCAAGCATTCTAGGGGATCCTGAAACCAACACCCCCTAAGATACCAACGGAGGACTGCAGTAACAGTCCCACAAGTGATCCCAGCAGGCCTGCAGAGAGAAAGGGGGCAAGACAGTAGCTCACAGAGCAGCTGGCCTGGAAAACAGTAACCAGAGTCCATGCCTCAAACAAGGTGGAAGGCGAGGACAGATAGCCAAAGTTGTCCTCTGACCTCCACATGGCACATGTGTAGCCGCACTTGCACACATAACCATGTATACACACACACACATCACACACACATACATCACACACACATACATCACATATACCTACACACACACATCTCACACACACACCTACACACATCACACACCTACATCAGACACACCTACATCACATACACCTACACACATCACACACCTACATCACACAAACCTACAATACACACCTACACACATCACACACACCTACACACACACCCCTACACACATCACACACACCTACATCACACACACACACACACACACACCTACACACACATCACACACATCCATCTCATACACACACACCAAAAAAGTTAAGAGTGGGTGAAATATTCTGAGGTTTGATTTTGTTAGCACCTTCATGTCTCCATTTCCTCTTTGTATTTAGAGAGCACGTTAACCTTCCCTTGGAGTACTGTAACAGTTTTTAAAAATGGGCCGAGAGCTTCCATGAACCATCCTCATTTAGAGCAGGAAAGCATAGTGATGACCCAGCCCAAACCGAAGCATTCCAAAAAGATCTGAAGATGTAGGCGTGAGGCTTAAGACTAAAAACACAAAGAAATCTCAGAGAAAATAAAAAGATAAGGACTCAGATTTCAGTGCGTCTGGTAAGTAAATAAGTAACCAAACCCTGCAGGTTTTAGAAGGAAAATCGATAAGGAGATTCAAATAGGTATAATTTAGCGATTAAGTATAAAAATCAAGTTCTCTTGGTCTGTCTTGGTTTTATCTCAATGGGACAGGGCTCAGCAGTCTTTAGATTAGAATTGAAAGTAGAAGCCATGGGAAATAGAATAGAAGATATGTCATTCGTCATATCTAACCGTCTGAGTTATGCAGTTGACGAGGCGTGTTTACACAACAAAACCTAAATTCTTCACGCAACACTTTTTAACCCGCTCCTTTCTTTTATCCGCCATCCTTTCCCCTGACTGGCCTCTGTGTCAGGCTTCTAGGTGTGTGACTAGTCTGAATGATTCCACAAATGGAAATGACCGTTTCCACTTCTCTTTTCCCCTGGCTCTTGTAGGTCGGCATCCTTATTCTTGCCTGTTCTCATACCTTCAGCACTGCTTCTCTTTGCCCTACACACCCTCACATTCATTCCTCAGCACCGCCTGCAGTTTCGTAAGTGCTTTGGTGTTAAAGCGGACTAGATCCATCTTCTCCCTGGGCACCTCTCGGCATTGACATCACATACCACAGAAATGTTTCCAGAATGAAGCGGGAACCCAGGTGGGACAGAGAATTTATCACCAGGCATCCCACAGGGAAGTTACCTTGACATCAGCCTCTCAATATGGATGATTCCAGGCCTCAGTCCACACTGAATAGCTATTCTTTTCCAATGGTGATTGCATTAAAATATACCCAACTGAGACCTGCAGATGTTTACCCTTAAATAAAGAATCCTTTCTTGGGGCCAGGGGTGGGGTTATTGAAAATTAATTCTGAATAACATCCTCTGAGCTGAGATAGGAAGCGATTCCATATTCTTTCTCTTCCTAAGAAGGGCACATTTCAGCCTAGGGTTGCTACTGCAAGTAAGCAATCAGCATCTTATTTGAGAAACCTTTCAGACAAAATGCGCCATATAAGAGATAGACGGTTTCAAACACCTTTAAGTGTGTGTTGGTCAAAACTTGTTTTATTTTTATAGCTTGTACTGAGAGGGCATTACATTATTAATTATGCTATCCATTTTATTTCCGGTTATATTCATTCTCATGACTTTTTAACTGTATTTTCTTATTTCTTCATCTTACAAAACATCAAATTAATGTTCTGAAGACATTAATGGAAGAGAGAAGAGCATTCAGCCAGGCCAGACAGAGGAGGGGAAGGAAGATCTTCTGAAGCTGTGATCGATCACACAGCTAGAGCTCTTGGAACTTGGCCAGTGTGACCCAGGAAATGAGTGTCAAATTTCATGGAATTTACCTAATTTAATTTTAGCATTGATGTTTGGTTTCCTTGTGGGGACATTCTAAAGTATATATCTGTAACAACAGGAATGTGTGAGTAGATTTGGTTTAACTGTAAGTTTTATAAGATGTAAATACAGATCAATTATTGAGAGCAAAACCTAAGAGTCTGAATTCCAATATTACCAATGTTAAACAGACAACAGATATCAAATAGCTGGTGCAGAAAAAATGAAGTAAAATGACTCTTTAATAAGTCCTTAAATTGTCCCCTGTAACCACAGATGACCTTTGTACTGTGCTGAATAATGTCCCTCCCTACCCAAAAGAAATGTTCATGTCCCTGATTCTAATACCTTACAGGAGAAAGAGGAAAAAATTACAAGACTTACAATCTTGACAGGAGGAGCTTATCCTCGATTAGGTGGCCTTAGATTTGAAGAGTGTCCAAAGAGCATGGCCAAGGCAGGTTTGAGAGACAGAAGAGCAAAGGGCACTGTGAACACTGGCAGAGATCAGACTGATGTGGCTACAGAAAGCCAGAGAATACCAATAGCCACTGTTAGTTGGAAGAGGAGGAGGTATTGGAGGATGTACAGGCCTGATAACCCATAGATATTGGACTTCTGTTCTCCAAAACTGTGAGAAAACCGAGGTGACAAATTTTTATTACCTTAGCACACCCACTATGTGCTAACTTGCGCCTAGCCATCAAAACGTCGGGTCAAAAATCATATGCTGATTTCACATTCTGCATGTTGATGTGTGCGGTGTGCATATACACGTTCTGATGTGTGTGAGGGGAAGGGTACCACACACATGCATGAGTATGCGTGGACAAACCAGAGCTCAATGTGGAATGTCACACTCGATCTCTCTCTACCTTATTAACTAGGCAAGATTGCTCACTGAACTCAGGGCTCAGCTAATCTAACTACCCGGCTTACTCTGGGGATCTGCTCCTCCCTACATCCACAGCATTGGGATTACAGACATGCGTCACCATGTCTGGCATTTAAGTGGGCAATGAGGACTTGACCTCAGGCCCTCACATTTGGGAGCAAGTGTGTTAGTGACCAAACCATAGCCTCAGTCTCTAGTGGTTTTTTTGTTTTGTTTTGTTTTTTTGTTTTTTCGAGGTAGGGTCTCACTCTAGCCCGGGCTGACCTGGAATTCACTCTGTAGTCTCAGGATGGCCTTGAACTCACGGCAGTCCTCCTACCTCTGCCTCCCGAGTGCTGGGATTAAAGGCATGCGCCACCACGCCCGGCTCTCAGTCTCTAGTTTCTTATGTTTTTAATGTAAAAACATAGCTAGTAGAAGATTTTAAATTACACATGACTCTCATGTTTCATTTGCACAATATTATTCTAGAATAAACTCTTAGATATTGTTTATCTTTATAAGTAATATTTTTCCTCAAAAATCACATAGGTGTGAAGTCACAAAATGTAGTGGTCAGATGCTGTTGACCCTTTGGGAGCATGGGAATGTTATAATTCATGCTTATAATGTATAGATTTCTTTATTCATTCAAAACCATTAAACTAGGAATTCCAGTTGATATAGTAACTGTCTTGAGATTTTTCAGAGGTTAGTTTCCAATGAAATGAAATGAAATGAAGGTTGAAATCTAATGAGATAGAAAGTCCACACTTAGACCCAAAGAGAGAGCTGTGAAGCGGAAAACATGAAGAGAGGAGACTTCCGTGTGACATGTGTGAAAGTGACCTGGGGGGGGGCTTCAGTGATGGCAAACTCAACCTCAGTTGGCAGGGTGGTACAGTTAGTTGCCCAAGGAGCCATGGAGAACGTGGGCTGTTCAAATAAAACACAGTGTTTCACAAGCAATCTTCTTGTCCTGGTTCCTATGATAGACAAAAGAAGCCATGTCATGGTTTGATCCAGGTGTCCCCCACAAACAAATGAATGTGTTCCGACTGACAGATCCTCAGCTGATGGCAGTTTGGTTTTACAACCTTGCTAGAGCTGTGTTGTCAGGGGTGGGCTTATGGGGCTATAAACCAGCTTCCCCTTGCCAGTATTTGGCACATCTTCCTGCTGCTGTTTGCAGTGCTGTGGTGGAGGTGATGTCCACCCTCTGCTCATGCCATCGTTTTCCCTGCCAGGATGGAGTCTCCCCTGGAGTCCGTAAGCCTAATAATAAACCTATTCCTCCACAAGCCGCTTTTGCTTGGGTTCTTTCTGTGCAGCAACTAGAAAGCTGACTGCAATAAGCCAGGAGTAACATACCACTGAGCCTCATCTGAATGGCTCTTCTCTGGAAGGGATCTTGACTATACAACCTGATGCAAGGTTGACAGGGCATCTGTCCTTGCCTCGCCTACATTTCCTCACAATTTAGGTAAGTGTTAAGGAGGCAAGTGTCCATTTTCAGCTATGAATCAATACAGCTATCCACCCTAAAATGTAACAAACATCTCATATCCGGGGGACACTCTCAAGAAAATGTCCTGACAAGGTCTTAGAATATCCTTTACTTTCCTTAGGATTGACATCCCGAGATAACTGTACATGGACTTCCAAAAAGAAAGCGCACACAAGTGAGCAAGCCAGACAGTGGCTAGGAACATAAACCAGATTCAAAATGGGGATGAATCCACCTCTGCTATTTATTGGTTGTGTGAAACTTGACAGATAATTAGAGCTTCTATTTTCTCATTTGAAAAATTGGGATGCTGAAAGTTGCTACCTCCTTGGGTTACTTGCATGGTGGATAGCAGAGATATGTGAGCGTGTGTGTATGCATACACACACATGCCTGCCCAGTGGATGGAAGTCAGCAAATGGTAACAGCTCCATAGGATACAAACATCATTACATTAGAAGAAAAGGCTATTTGCATCTGCAAACATCTGTTTAGAATTCTTCTGTCCTTAAAATTTATGTTAACTTCTCAGAGGGATTTCTGATAGAGAATGAACCTCCCGGGTAAGGGTGTGATTTGATATCACATGGGCCATAAAGTCTGCCTAGATGCTACCGGTTCCACCATCCCCCTTGTAGGGCAAGTCACCTCATCCTAACCAAGATTTGTCCGTGGGCTTGTGACAATTTCAGGCAAGTTCACAGATTCCAGGCTTGATGCCCCCTCCCCCTAGTGGGAAGTATCTCTAGCTAGAGCTCAAACCTAGGTGCTAAAACTTATTGGTCAGGTATGGACAACCAGCATCTCTCTGACTTACCTGGCTGAGGTATTTAACAGTCACTGATACAAAGTCCAGCCTCTCTTCCCTCCAAATGACTACCTAGAAGAAGGGCTTGTAAATTTCCAGGCTTTAGGAAGGTAAGGGGTGCTCAAGACTTTTCCCACATGAACCTTTTTCCTCATGATGGGAGCACTCTGTTATCTTTTCTTCGTTTGCTTGTTTGGCTGAATGAACAGCATAGATTTTGTTAAAGCCTCTCCCATGTGTTCTCTCCACACTGGTGGCTGGAGATCTCTGTAACTTCCCATTCTCTTTTAAATAAAGTCTCCCACTATACCTTATCCTCTGGTGGTCTATAATTTTAATTCTTTAACTGTACAGACAAGAATTCGGGTGCTCCTTAAGTTCTGAGGTGCATTGGAAGTAGCTGGGTACTCTCTAAATTTTAATCCCCAGCCCTGTCATTACATATTGGTGCATTGCCCAGGAAGAAAAAATTCCAGAGGATCTTTTTATAACTTTTTTTGTTACAACTTTTTATCACTTTTTGAGAACAGAAAGGTAGAAATAGTCCCCCCCCCCAAGTTCTAAGCCAGCAGCTAAAGACAATGGGTGGATGGGAGATGACTCAGGCTGAATGAAAGGCTTCTCCCCAGGGGGCCAGAAAGCCTTTTATCTGAGCCAAGATAATAAACAGATAAACAATTTCTTTTACTTTTGCCTTTTTACTTGAGCAGAGGCAAGAAAACTACATGGGACTTATTTTCTCTTTCCACTGCCTACCACGCCCTGAGACAGTGCTCTTCCAAGACCAGTAACCAGGAATGAGGCCTGCCTTTGGGACACCTAGGCCCTCCCTGACGCTGAGCCAGGCGCTCAGGTTTCCAGGTCTCACCTGGGCTGGAATGAGGCTTGCAGTAATGGCTGCTAGTCACAGGGGGCCAAGGAAGGCCAAGGCCTTCTGGATCTGCCTTGCTGACCTGCATACTAACAGAGCAATTAAATGGAATGGCTTTTACATTCTTTGATAAATAAAAAAAAAATAGGTACACAATTTACTTAAATTTAAATTTAATTAATTTGATTTCTAGTCAATTTGTAAAGCTTTCTCTGTAAAATATTTATTCATACAGATAAATATTAAAGTGAGTTACGCCTCATGACACACATGATACCCTTGATTTTTACAGAGCTGAGGCAGGGGGATCACAGATATGTTTACTGGGTTAATAAAAAGATTCCCCCTCCTGGGTTATTCAAGGGTGCTTTTCTGGTTTTAAAAAACTCTTCCATTACTTCTACTAACTATCCTACAGACCATGTTTTTCAGCCAACCTGGACCATTTTTGGAAATTCTACCAAGGCTGATTTATCAGATATGTTTAAGGGTTTTAAAGGTAACAAAATCATTTTCAAATATGGTAAAGTGTTGATAGAAATTGTCCAAGGGTCCATTATGTTTTGCCTATAATCTTTAAAAATGTACATCATAAAATTATTAACAGGAGATATTTTACATCCATAGATTATAGAATCTATAGATAATTGCTGGTAAATATTATTTTAAAATATGGTTGTCAGTTTTCTTAAAATTACATTCATGTCCTAATAGTGGCTCTATAATGGTGATAAAAGGAAATTGTGAATGCAAGGTATTGTTATGTGCTTAATAAGAAGGAATTTCAGTGGAACTTTAATGAAGGAAAATAAAGAATGATATTTTTAAAAGCTAACATAGGGCAATTTTATATGCCATATAGACAGGAAGAATAACAAACTGTCCATTGCCTTTCTTTTTTTTTTTAAATATATATTTATTGTCCATAATGAGTTACATTATTTAGTGGGCCAACAATACGTTGTTATCCCGAATTCCCCATTTCCCCCCCTCCCCTCCCCTGATCAGTTGCATATCCTCCTCTGTGGGCTGTCTGTATTAGTCCTTGTGGCAAGGGATCCTGGATATCCTAGTACTTTCTTCAAAGGCTCAAAAAGATAATTTAAAAATATACCAAGTAATATTCTAGCAAGTTACAAAAATTGATGGCTGAACCAACCAAGAGCTTAAAACAGCTGCTCTGAGATACAACTTCTGCTTATTATAATTGGAAGCCAAAAGAAAAGGGAACAAAATGGAATTAAAATGAAAAGGGAGATAAAAAATAAATATGATCTATAAAAAAGAATGCTTAGGGAAGGACCCCTTCAAAAAAGGGGACATCTCCAAGGACTGCTTCTTTGGTGGATAGAGGGGGACATATTTATGGAAACTGTCCCAAAAGGAAAATTATGCCAGGTCCTTCCAAGACCCTAGTCTAGATGCTAAGTTTAACTATTAAAAATAAAACAAAACTAAGTTTTGTGGTTAAGGTTACTCATCAACAGCTCCCAAATATTAAATTGTTCAGGGCTTAAGGGATATACAAACGGACTCTTTAAGGCACTCATCCAAGCTGGCTATATTTCTTTATTTGTCAATGTGTTAATTATTGGAAAAACTTAGTTTTTAAGATAAAGGTTTGTTTATTAATGTTTAACTTTCTAAAATAAGGTTTTCATATCTAAAAACATTGTGTTTTTAAAAATGATTTTTGAGTTGATCATGTTAATCCTATCAAATGGTCATCATCAGGCTTATATAACTTAAAGATTTAATTTCAGCCATTGTGTCTTCTCCTGTTAAGGTAAAATATGTTGAGAGAACTTATTTAAGCTTATAAAATTTAAGCCATGGGTAAAACATAACATTGTCTTATGTTTATAAGGATTTCTACCATACATTAAATTAATTAATATCCAAGGTTAATCTGACAACACTGGTTATTAAATGGTGTTTTTCCTTTCTAAACAGATTCACCAAATGTCATATTAGACCTCAGCTGTTCTAATTCAACAATAACCAGACTCTGCTCTATTGTGGAAAATCACAGAGTCTCTTCCTAGGATTTTATCTTAACAATTGTCTTATGTTGGGTATTTTAGGTCTATTGCCTCTAAATAAACTAGCTCTTTAAGATATGTTCCCTACTTAAGGGTATAACCTCAAGCTCAGACAATGATCTACATCTGAGAAAAATGATTTCAACCTCTACAATTGAGTTTCCAAACTCTCCTGGGTAATTGGTATGTTTTCAGACATAGATTTCAAGACTTTGTGCTGTCTTACTTGTGTCTTCCTGATGGCTTCCAGGTTAGATCAATTTATTTGGATTTCATTGCTAAAAATGTTTTCGATACTGAAACTATATTATATCTGTAAATGAGTATTCTTTCATACTTAAGTTATGGGATACACTGTTCCAGAATAAGTAAACTCAAATATTAGACAAAATAGACGTAAGGGTTATGCCATTCTCCAACTAGGTACTTTACTAATCAATTCTAGATGTCAGTGTAGATATACCTACTCTACAAGGTTGATACAGATTCCTTTCAGAATGTTCTAACTACCTATGTAGAAGCCAAATTCAGTTGGAGCCATGGAACAAAATAGACAAATATTTTGGCCTCTGCTCCCAAGGCACGAGGCCACAGGAGATAGAGGGACACTCCTTAATAGGAGAATCACCACTGAGGACAAAGTTTTCACACTGACTCTTTGGTAGCCTGCATTTATGATCAGAAAAGACATAGAGACACACACAAAAAAAATCAGTGTACAGTCTAAAACAGGAGAGTCACAACTGAGGATAACTAGTCCTCCAGGCTTCACAGGAAAGGAAAAGCCAAGGTCTACAAGCCTTGGACTCATCATAACTGGCAACAACAATGCTGGAGAAGCCACAGCATCTGGGATCCTTCCAGATCCCCAAAATCCTCCTTGGAGAGTCATTAGAGACTCCAATATATATATATATATATATATATATATATATATATATATATATATATTTAAATCAGTGTTCACGATTGAGAACCAGCATATATAGTTGGCTTTTTATAGAAAAAATATATATTTAAGTCTTGGCTACATACTGGGTCTTAAACACTCAGAGAGAAATGTATAACCAAGGATATTAGGTTTTAGTAACAACTTTCCAAAAGGAAAAAACAAGGCTTGAGACAGGTTGGCTACTATTCTTAATAGTTCTAGTCTTAAGACAAAAATGTCATAAGCCTCCAACCATCAGAATTGTTTACTACAGAGACAAAATGTGTGCTGGGCAGCTCCGAATGACACTAAAAGGTTTTTGTGACACCAATCTCTGTCCCTGGCTTTCCCCAAGGTAGATTGGAAGATGTACTCTGAGATTTTTTTCCTAGACGCAGGGAAGACAAGGTAAACACCTTAACATGCCCAGCTAATTTGCCAATTTTTAAACACAGATGGACTAGGAGCATTTTCCAATGGTATCATCACTTAGTCTCAGTTTTTCACTCCATCCATTAGATTAAAAGTTATAATCTGGTACCTAAAAACTCTAACCAAATATACACAAAAAGCTTTAAAGGATACCGCTGAGGGAATTCCCTTTCTTAATTCTAAAATTCAAATGATGAGAAAGGCAATCATACAAAATCGCATGGCTCTAAACGTCCTCTTGGCTGCCCAAGGTGACACATGTACTGTTATTAAAGATTAAATGCTGTGTATATCTCTTCTTAATAACTCTGTAAATGTATGCCATCTGCTTTACAAGCCATACAGGAATAGGCTCAGACCATATCGGATGCTATGATGCCATTCGATAAACAATTCTGGGAACAGATCTCGAGTTTTTCATGGTGGACAGCAATCTAACACCATCTACACTGAACCACTCTTCACTGGACACCCTATAAGAATGGAATACTCCCCACTTCTGGGGAAGATACCCCACTTCCTGCCTCACAGTTAGGAAAAATGTTGGCAATGTAATATATGATTGATGGGTCTCTCTCTCTCTCTCTCTCTCTCTCTCTCTCTCTCTCTCTCTCTCTCTCTCTCTCTCTCGCCTTCGGTAGGGATCCTTCCCTCTCTGAGAGATACCCCCAACTACCAGAACTTCGTGTCCTATTCAGCAGGAAATAGATAAGAGACTTCATTGTCCCCATTCCCCAACAGCAGTTAGGGTGTCCTCAAGAGAGGGGGGAAATGTGGAAATTTGGGAGAGAGACCCCACACAATATGACCATGCTCCTCCTTAACCCCACCCCAATCAGAGCTCTACCCTGCCTCCTTCAGGATGAAAATGGGTATTCTTGTTTGATGTTTTCTTAAAAACATGTACGTACTTTTTTTCTGGTGATTTTTTTAAAATTTTGTACCTCAATACCCTAACAGCATTTAGGGTTATTTCTTCAGAGGGGGGATTGTGACAATTTCAGGCAAGTTGACAGATTCCAGGCCTGACCCTCCTTCCCTCTGAGTGGGAGGTGTGTCTAACTAGAGCTCAAACCTAGGTGCTAAAACTGATTGGTCAGGTATGGACCAACCATGTGTCTCTCTGGCTTACCTGGCTGAGGTCTTAAAAAGTCACTGAAACAAAGTCCAGCCTCTTATTCCTGTACATGGCGCTTTAGGAGAAGGACTTCTGAGTCCCCAGGCCTTAGGAAGGTAAGGCCTTCCCCCACCTCAGCCTAATGGCTGGGGTGAGGGAAGGCTCCCGATTTTTCCCACATGAGCCTTTTTCCTCATGATGGGAGCCCTCTGTTATCTTTTCCTCTTCTGCTTGTTTGGCTGAATGAACAGCATAGATTTTGTTAAAGCCTCTCCCACATGTTCTCTCCACACTGGTGGCTGGAGATCTCTGTAACTTCCCACTCTCTTTTAAATAAAGTCTCCCACTATACCTTACCCTCTGGTGGTCTATAATTTTAATTCTTTAACTTTATAGACAAGAATTCAGGTATTCCTTAAGTTCTGAGGTACATTAGAAGTAGCTGGGTACTCTCTAAATTCTAATCCCCAGCTCGGCCATTACCGGCTGATCAGTGTGCTCACCCACCAGACCAACAGATGCATGCCATTCATTACTGGGCAGGAAGGAATTCCATTCCTTAAAGAAATTATTTATTTATACATGTATGTGTGTATATGTGTATGTGTGCATGTGCGCAGTGCACCAAAGCCTCTTGCCCC
>PVHP010016385.1:16752-36759 GCA_004024765.1 Zapus hudsonius | reverse complement strand
AACGTGCAGAGCAAAGAAAATATATTGAAAGCAGTGAGAGTATATAATGAAGAAGGGATGATTATGATCAAATTACATACATGTATGAAATTCTAAAAAATGTCAATTTTTTCTTAATTTGTAAAAAAAATAATCAGGAGAACTGGGTGTGGTGGTTCATGCCTATAATCCTAGCATTTGGGAGGCTAAGGTAGGAAGATTGCTACAAATTCAAGGCCAGCCTGGGCTACAGATAGGAAAATCATACAATCTGTTATGCCACAAAGTCAGTAGACTACTGGGATTAATTTTTAAAAATGGGCTTCAAAATTGTTGGAAACAATCTTAACTAGAAGTTATACTCTACCATCAAGAAACTCGAATGTATTTAATAGTAACCTAAGGAAGAAGTTACATGTCATCTTATAATACCCCAAGTTTCCTAAGTTCAACTTTTTTTTTGGGTGGGGGGTTTGCTCTAGCTCAGGCTGACCTGGAGGAACTTACTATGTAGTCTCAGGCTGGCCTTGAACTCAGGGCCTCCTTCCTCTGCTTCCTGAATGCTGAGCTTAAAGGTGTAAACCACCACGCCTGGATCTAAATTCGACTTTGAGTGTTTCAGAAAGTGTTTAAGGACAATAATTTAGTTCTGTCAAACGCTTCTACTTGGCAGTTTTTTTCCTATATATAGGTGGGATTAATTAATATTATAAAGATGTCGATTCAAAACAAAAACTCCAACAGGACTTTGAGGAGAAACTGGCAGAATTCTCAAATTTATATTTTTAGATTATAAATTTGAAAATAAACAATTAACAATAATTGTTTGAGAGATATATTATAAAGCAATAATAGTCAAGTGTCATACAGATGTAAATAAAGAATCCAATGGATCAGACCCCTGCAACAGGCTTGCAGGTGTATGACAGAGGTGGCACTAAAAAAAAAAATGTGTCAGCCAGGCGTGGTGGCGCACGCCTTTAATCCCAGCACTCGGGAGGCAGAGGTAGGAGGATCACCATGAGTTCGAGGCCACCCTGAGACTACATAGTGAATTCCAGGTCAGCCTGGGCTAGAGTGAGACCCTACCTTGAAAAACCAAAAAGAAAAAAAAAAAAAATGTGTCATCATGTACCTGACACAGCACATGAGGACCACTTCAGGTATTAGTCCTCACTTCCACCTTGTTTTGAGACAGGATCTCGCTTTTTTTCTTTTAAATTTGTGTGTGTGGTATGTGCATGCATATGTACAGTGTATGCATATGTGTGAAGTTGCACACACCCTGTGCACACCAGAGTAGAACCTTGGGTCCTCCTTGATCACTCTTCTGCCTCCTTTTCTTGAGAGTGAGTCTCTCACTGAATTTGGAGCTGCTGGGGTTTTTTGGCCAGTCTGGCTGACCAGCAAACCTCAGTGATTTGATCCCCCAAAGTGCTCACAAAAGAATTGGGGTTACTAGAGTTGCTGGGGACCAAACTTAGGTCCGCATGCCTGTACAGCAAGCACTTTACCCCATGAGCCCAGAGGGGATTTTTTATTAACCAACCATAATGGGAAAACTAGTTTTCTCTAAGAACACCATACATACAAAGTCCAAGTAGATCAAATATTAAAAGTAAACAAGCGGATGTGGTGGCATATACCTTTAATCCCAGCACTTGTAAAAAAAATAATCAGGAGAACTGGGTGTTGTGGCTCATGCCTATAATCCTAGCATTTGAGAGGCTAAGGTAGGAAGACTGCTACCAGTTCAAGGGAGGCAAAGGTAGGAGGATCGCCATGAATTCAAGGCCACCCTGAGCCTACAGAGTGAATTCCAGGTCAGCCTGGGCTAGAGCCCTACCTCAAAAAACAAAAACAAAACAAAAGAACAACAAAAACAAAACAAAACACCAGAACCAATCCTAACGGGCCTTACTAGTGGCATTAGGGACAGAAAGCTATGGATTGGGGTGTGTGTGTCATTTTGTTCACCTAAGACCAACGAAAGATAGGTTTCAGGCATCAAAGAAATACATATAAAATCATGACACACTCAAAGATTCTAAGGCTAGAGAGATGGCTCAGTGGTTAGAGGCTCTTGTTTGCAAAGCCTAGCTGCCCTGGCTTCATTCCCCAGTACCCATGAAGAGCCAGATGTAAAGTGGCACACACATCTGAAGTTCATTTGCAGCAGCAATGGCCCATGGTCATGCCCATTCTCTCTCTTCCCCCATCTGTCAAATAAATATTTTTTAAAAATTTCTTTTTCTAGACCTTATCTATATTTAATAGTAACATTTAACCTTTATCTTTTTTAAATATTTTATTTATTCATTTTCAAGGAGAGAGAGAGAGAGAGAGAGAACACACCAGGGCCACCACCTTGTGGGTCTGGCTTATGTGGGTCCTGGGGAATTGAACCGGGGGCCTTAGGCACTGGAGGCAAGCGCCTTAACCGCTGAGCCATCTCCCCAGCCCAACCTTTATCTTTAAAGCTTTCCAGGTCTCAGCTTTCAGCTTCTCTTTATTCCTTTATGCGGACTACTGGAAACACACCTCAGTTCCATTTTTCCTTCTTGCCCCAATCACAGGAAAGCAATGAGACTGTAATCAACAGCACACTTTGGCCCAAGTCAACAACTATCCACTGGCTGGATTTGAGGAGCTCTTCTAATTTAAGCAGTACCATCTTACTTAGTAATCACGGCATGCATTTCCTAGTATGCTGCCTTTGAAAGAGTAACTTGCATCAATTTTAATGAGTGCTTGCATTCATATTTCCATTTCATAGCTTTATGGGGAGGCGGTAACACCGAAGATCCAAAGACATACCAATTCTTTTATTCGTTTTCTGTGTCTACTGTGTGGATTGTTCAAATGACTGGTAAGATCAAATATTGTTGGTATTGCATTATCTCGAAGAACTGTCCTATAAGGACTCTGAAAAAGAAAAATATGTCAATTCAGAGATGATCCTTTAGAAAAATTAAAATTCTACATTAATGATTTCCTGAGTAATTCTGTACCACTGTCTCAAAAGTATACATATTTGCAAAATTTGATGCCAATTTAGGTCAGGCTACTATGACTGTTTTTGCACGTGTCTTTCTGGTGATCTTTTTCTGCTATCCTTCCTTGAGCCCACCACATGTGCAGAACTCTCAAGTCTCCCAAACAACCTTCCCCTGCTCATACTTTGTAACAAAGCTCCCTTTCTTACCTGCTCTTCACTCTACTGCTGCTGCTATTACTGGGAAATACCTTAGCACAGTGACAATCTTGGACCAGGTCCAAGGAGACCTACAAACTAGTTCAAACTCTACCAACAACTCACTAACAGACCCTCCTTAAATTATTTCCCCTTTTGGGCCCCAGTTTTCTATTTTGAGGAGTCAGGTATTACTCAAAATGAAATTACTCATATACTAATGATAATACATGCATATTAGTTATATCTCCATCCTCTTTTTAGATAACATTATCTTAACATTGGAAGAATACTCTTTGGTGGGTTATATTTTTAACATATCAAAACTTGTAAGATAGAAGTTGATTCATGGGCTATTTGAAACTGTATCATACCACAAATATACAAATCATACTTCTGACAACACTAAATTGGGTCTTTCTAAATTCCCTTCTTGTTCCAATGATCCTGTCACTGAAGGATAATCATTCTCTACCCTGCTTTGAGTCAACCAAATGCAACCTAGCCAGAGGCTGTATCTGTATCTAGACAGTGACAGCCCAGAGGAATCTGGAGAAACAAGACATTCATTAAGGAGGGCAACAGATGAATAACACATACCATTCCCTTTAGCTAGTCCAAAGAAACAGTGACTTTCATTTCATTCTCCCCTCAATTTTTAAGAGAAAAGCACAAAGCACAATTCATTGAAAAAAGCTTTCTTGGGAGTACTAATTCTTTTTTTTTTTTTTTTGGTTTTTTGAGGTAGGGTCTCACTTTAGTCCAGGCTGACCTGGAATTCACTATGTAGTCTCAGGGTGGCCTCGAACTCAAGGCAATCCTACCTCTGCCTCCAGAGTGCTGGGATTAAAGGTGTGTGCCACCACGCCCGGCATAGGAGTACAAATTCTTTAAAAGCTATTAAAGCAAATTCAAATATGCTGAAAAAAATATGATGGGAAGGTCTATCTAAGTGGAACATACTACTCTTGGGTTCTACCTAAGGAGCTATTGAATACAGTCAGGAAGAACTGCTGTTCAGAGTCAGTATTTTCTAGCTCAATCTCATGTATTATAGAAAATCAAGAACTTGATATCTGAAGTTGGGTATGGTGGCTCACTATTGTAATATTGTAAAGCACTTGAGAGGCTGAGGTAGGAGGATCATTGTGAATTCCAGGTCTGGGCTATAGTAAGACTCTACCTCAAAAAAATAATGAAATCTGGCTTCATTATTATTTTGGTTAATTTACTGTTACTTTTTGGCATTTTGAGATAGGATCTCACTACATAGCCCAGCCTCACTACATGGTCCAAGGGGCTTAACTTGTGATCCTGCCTACTTTGGTCTCCTGAAGGTAATGACCCACCATGGCCCGCTGAACTCTCAATGACACTTAGCTTGTAGTGTGGGGCTAGTGACGCTGGAGCTACCAAGAAGTTTGCGTTGGGGATTGGTTACAGATGTAACCATGAAAGAGAGCGAAATCTATGACACACTAGATTCCTATCTTTTTCACTGAGCAAATTTCAAAAGTAAACAGTCACTCTTATTTCTTGATTACTAAGTGAGAGAAGGGAATAAAATTTTCTGTGAATTTTAAAAATTTAAACCTATTTTTCTGGCCAGGCGTGGTGGTGCACGCCTTTAATCCCAGCACTCGAGAGGCAGAGGTAGGAGAGGATTGCCTTGAGTTCAAGGCCACCCTGAGACTACACAGTGAATTCCAGGTTAGCCTGGACTAGAGCAAGACCCTACTTTGAAAAAAAAAAAAACACACAACTAATTTAATTTTCTATTTTATAGCAAATAAAGCAAAGATCAAAAATATAATGTGGGTCTGGAGACATGGCTTAGTGGTTAAGATGTTTGCCTGCAAAGCAGAAGGACCAAGTTCAATTCCCCAGTACCCACATAAAGCCAGATGCAGAGTGGTACATGTGTCTGAAATTCATTTACAGTGGCTGGAGGCCCTGGCACACCCATTCTCTCTCTCAAATAAATAAATAAACAAAGTAAAAAGAAGAAAAAACAGAAATAAAAACAAAAAAAAAATAGAATGTGAATGAAAAATGTGACTTTATATTCATGCCAAAAATATTATATTTCATTCATATTAACAATTTAACTAAATATCAATATTTAATCTTTGCTAATTAAGGTAACTACTGATATTAGTCTAGCATCAAAGATACTAATGAGGCTCTAAGTCTGCCAAAATGCCTAATCATTTAAATAAAGGTATCATGTAAACCAGGTTTTAGCAGCAGCTTCTTCTACATATGTAGAATTCTCACATTTGGGTTATTCAAGATGAGAGAATCAGCTAAAAATTAAAAAAGCCAATCAAGCTAATTTTCTATTCAATGCTCTGGCTAAAGATAGTGAACTCTATTTAAATTTCTCACATTAATCTGGTGGGAATTATCTAACTAAGAGATACTTGTTACTAAAATAAAAATACAAAAATGCATATGGCTAATGCATTTAAAAGTTATTTGGGATATTTCTACTTAATGTCTAGAACATAAAAGTAGTTTGCCTTTTAGACATGAAATTTCTTTTGATTATTATTACACTCTTAACAAAGCAAGGCAAAAAATATCCCTCAAATATTTGTGATCAAATTATTGAACCAGAATTGGCTCACCTCCCAATGACTTCACAAGTATCTGCTTCAATTAATTTTGAGAAATAAAATAACCCATTCTTTAGTTTTGATGCCTCTGTAAAATGTATCTGAAAAAATATAAAAATAAATTTCTGTATAACAATATATAGTGTACCTTCAAGTTAAGTTTACATGATCCCACTATCTAAGATGAAACTCTAGTTATCTAGTTATATCTAAATAAGAATATTTATAGATTATTTACCAAACTCTGGCTTACTAGTTATGAAAGTGCTTCATTTCCATCAAATCTGCCCAACTTTTGCCTTTTCTGAATTACAGCAGAAACAGGATCCTAGAAGGTTAAAAATCTGAGTATCTCAGAAAAAAAAATCATCTAATCTCATTAAAAACTGGGGTCCAGAAAGGGGAAGGTCTGTAGGTAACTGTCAATTAATGATGGATGTTTCTTCATATTACTTGTATGAATTTATTCCTGTTATACCATAAAAATTCATGTTGGTTCTTAAGAGGACATTCAAGACATTGACACAAAGAACACCTTTCCTAGATGACACTCGCTTACAGAGAGCCCTAGAGAGGGGCTGGAGTATTGCTCAGAGGTACAGGCACTTTCCTAGCACAAACAAGCTTGGGGTTCTTTCCCCAGCACATTAAAAAAAAAGTTCCAGAAATTGTTCCAAATGATCCAACATAAGTATAAATTCACACTATTACAATCATCTAGAATTTTCTACAAGCTTAAAAGTGATTGATCTCTCTCTAGTGAGTGAGAATGGACATTAGGAACCCAGGATTTATTTTTTTTCAAAAAAGGTCAAGTTTTAAAGAACGAAATTGTTATTATTAAGCTCCAAACACCTTTGACTTAAAGTGGTAGGGTATAGGCAGACTTTTCAATTAATAGATAAAATTTACATTTCCAACTAGAGTGAAAGCGAGAAACCAAGTCCTATTTATTATTACTTACAGTTCTACAGATCATAGAGGTCTCAAAGTGTTTGGCACATAGTCGATAATGCTTATTTAGTTGATCAGGTGTTTTATCTTCTAAGTCTGCTCTCCTACAATTCTCCACCCACTTCTGGCATCTACAAATAAAACCAAAATGCAATTCTCAATTAACCTTGATTAAATTGCCAAAGGAACTTTGGAAGGCTTCAGCCTCATGGGTGAATTAGCATTATCTGCTGGAAAGGAGGAAGAGAGCTTCAAACACCAAGCTGACTCTAATGGGAGGGCTTCACTAGCTCCCCCTGTGCTTTCCACATGATTTGGGGATGAGCCACACACACCCCACCCAGACTCCAGCCAACTCTATGATAGGCAAGCCACCCTGAGACAAAGCGTAGGCAGTGGTTTTTTTTGTTTGTTTGTTTGTTTGGTTTTTCGAAGTAGGGTCTCACTCTAGCCCAGGCTGACCTGGAATTCACTATGTAGTCTCAGGGTGGCCTTGAACTCACAGTGATCCTCCTACCTCTGCCTCCCGAGTGCTGGGATTAAAGGCGTGTGCCACCACGCCCGGCGGCAGTGGTTTTTTGAACCTTAATTTTAGATAACCAATGATCTCTATCCATTGCCCTAAGCTAAGGTAGTTATAATGATTTTAGTTATTTTAAAACACATTAGTGGCACTTTTTTGTTCTGATTTGTTTGGCTTTGAGACAAGGCCTCATGTAACACAGGCTTGCCTATAACTTGCTATGAAGCTAAGAATAAACTTGAACTCCTGATTCTGTCTCCACACCTTCCAACTCCTGATTCTGTCTCCACACCTTCCAAGTGCCAAGCAATGGCAATTTTTCCTAAACCAATAGTAACTACTGTAATATGTAAATTCTATACTTTTTCATTGATTACACTTTTGAATTTTTAATTACTTCTAAATAGCTGCTTCTACCAGTGTGATGATCCTATAAATACAGTAAGTGGGAAATGTACTATTTAATACATTAAATAGTTGTCAATTAACAATGTTAGTAAACTTTTGAACAGTAGGGGTTGGCAGTGTCTCCTTTTATCAACCTTCCTTAACCCATTTTTGGTTAAAAAAAAAGTGTAACTTGTAACCCTTAAAATACTGTTACTAGTTTAATAAACACTTTTTAAAAACCTCCAACTTTGTATATGTAACTATAGGTATTGTGAAAAAATGGCCAGAATACAACAGAATTTGATTCTTCACTCTTTCTGATGGTGGACTCTGTGACCAGCTGCCTCAAATTCCTGCTATCATGCCTTCCCTCCCAGGCTGGACCATAATCTCCAACTAAAGGCATGCAATGAGAGTTCCTAGGAGTGAGGAACAGATCAAGAGCAGACTGGAAGAAAATCCAAGGCTATACACATGCGTAAGCCTGTTTACTGTCACAAGTGACTGGTATAGTTTTATTAACTGCACTAGTTACATTTTAGTATAGTGCTTTTATAACTGGTTGAATAATGGTAACTTACACTCCCAATGATACCAATAAAAAAAGTGAAATTGGCAATTTGGATCTTTAAAGAAACACAGCAGAGGGGCTGGAGAGATGGCTCAGTGGTTAAGAAACAGCAGAATTCAAAAGCATGTAGCATGAGATTTGGTTTAAATAAAACATTACCTTGGCCTAAGAAGGCCTGATGAAGGCCTATAATCGTAGCCACTTGGGAGACTAAGGCAGGAAGACTGCAAGTTCAAAGCATTCAAAAGCCACCCTGGGCTATTCAGTGAGACCCTGTGTCAACAGAGTAAAGTCTGGAGAGATGTTATAGCTGGCAAAGAGCTGGCCAGAGTGTGAAGATGTAAGTCTCTAGAACCCATGTAGATGCCAGGCCTGATGGCACACACCTTTAATTCCCGCACTGTGGAGGTAAAGACAGATGATCCCTGGGGTAAACTGACTAGCTAGTCTAGCCAAATTGGTAAGCTCTAGGTTCAGAGAACTTGTCTCAAAAAATAAAGATGGAACGTGACTGAGGAAGACACTCAATGTTAATTTCTAGTCTCCACGTGCATATGCACACACAATAAACATGCACTCACATACCCACCTACACACGCGCACATACACATATACATAAGTAAAAAATGACCAATTCTGTTATACTTTACCAAAAACCATTGAACTGTGCATAAAGGTGGGTGAATTAATGTGGTTATATACATTATACCTCAAAGGCTTTAAAAAGAGCTGATGGGAGCCAGTGACACAGATCTGTAATTCCAGCTACTTGGGAGGATGAGACAAAAGGATCCCAAGTTCAGAGTGTGCCTGGGCATCCTAGTGAGACCCTCTTTCAAAAAGTGTGTGGGTGTGTATGTATGTGTATTGTAACTTAAATATTTGAGAGAGAATGGGAGCCCCAGGGCCTCCTGCTGCTATAAATGGAACTCTTGATGCATAAACCAATTGGTGCATCTGGCTTTATGTGGGTACTAGAAAATCAAACCCATGCCATCAGGCTTTACAAGGAAGAAACTTTAACCACCAAGCCATCTCTCCAGCCCTCTTATTTATTATATGTATATAGCTCAATAGTAGAGTGCTTACATAGCATAAGGAGGCCCTAGTTCAATCCCTGGTAGTTAAAAATAAAGGGGAAAAAAAAACCTTCTGAACAAGTTTATGATTTAGTCTTGAGGCACAGACTTGTACAGTATGACAAAATTCAGATCTCTGGGGCTGGAGAGATGGCTCAGCAGATAAGGCCTGCAAAGCCTAATGACGTGGGTGTGATTCCCCAGAACCCACGTAAAGCCAGATGCACAAAGATGCTTATGCATCTGGAGTTCATTTGCAGTAGCAAGAGGCCTTGGTGTGCCCATTCTATCTGTCTCTTTCTCTCAAATAAATAAATAAAGTATTTAAAAAATAAAAAAATTCAGATATTAAAGCATAAATTATAGGAGACATATTTATACTCCAAACAAGGAAGAAACAACAGCCAAAGCTGTCCAAAATCCTCAGATGTCCCTCACAAAGAACCATAATTAGAAACCGGAGTGGTGGTACCTGGTGTAATCCCAGCACTCTGGAGACAGAGAGTAGGATTGCTTCAAGCCAAGGTTACACAGCAAGACTCTGCCTAAACAGACAGAGACAGGAACTGAGAGAAAAAACCATCATTGTCTGGTTTTCTCAGGTAAGGATCCTTATGTTATTCTCAATAAGAAATAGTTCCCCCATAAGTTAGAAACAGCTGAACATGGTAATACACAACTGTAATACACAACTGTAATTGTAGCACTCAGGAGGCAGAAACAGGACTGTCCTAAGATTGAGATCAACCTGATATATGCAGCAAGTTCCAGGCCAGCTACCTAACGACAGATGGACAGGGAGGGAGTAAGGGGTAAAAAACCCAAAATCAAAAAACTAAAACCCATAAGTACTTATGAAATTACATTTCAAGGGCAATTATAACAGATCTAAAACTTCTTTTCCAAATCTGAGACTATAAGCTCCAATAGGCTATCCTTTCCTGAGTACAATAAAAAGAACATGCAGGGACAGGAGACATGGATCAGCAGTTAAGCAACATCTAATGCCTGGGGTTCAACTCCCCAGTACCCATGTAAGCCAGATGCACAAAGTGGCACAGGCACCTGGAGTTCATTTGCAGTGGCCAGAGGCCCTGGTATACCCATTCTCTCTCTTTCTCTGTTTGCAAATAAAAACTTTTAAAAAGAACATTCAGAAATGACCTGTATCTATTGATTAGTTGCTTCTCATTGCCCCTTCCCTCCGGCCCCATTCAACTGCCATTCTGCTGGTCTCTATCGCCTTACTCTATTTCATATAAAAGGAATCATATATGATCTTTTGTATTTTGGCTCCTTTCACTCCCATCCATGTACAAACCAGGCCCGACCCTGCTTAGCTTCCTAGACAGACAAGATCAGGCGAGTTCAGGGTGGTACGGTCAAAGACTTTGGCTCCTTTCACTTAGTGCACTCTCCATCAGGTATCATTGGTACTTCACTTCTTTTCATGGCAATCATATTGGCATCCATTTTGTTTATCCATTCATGCACTGATAGACATCTGGATTATTTCTTTTAACTATTAGTAGTGCTGCTCTATTTGTGCATTTAGGGTTCTACTTTTTGTTTCTCAAGTCCAATTTGCAATTCTTTTGGCTATAAACCTAGGAATGGAATTGCTGGTTGGCAAGATAATTCTGCTTGTCATTCACTGTTGTTTTGATGTGAATGTCCCTAACACCTGATGCTGAACATCCTTCCAAGGTTGCATGTACCTCCTTAGGGCAATATCGACAAGTCCTTTGTCCAGTTTCTAACTGGGTGGTCTGCCTTTTCCTTGCTGAATTTTTTTTTTCCTTTTCTCCAAGTTCCAATGACACTTTATTTACAAAGAGCAGGCGGGAGGCTGGACTTGGCCTCTTGATCATAGTTTACTGACCCTTGGCTGCAAGCACTAGATTCCCATGCTGCATCTACCTTCCTAGGGATTTCAAGTGCTTCCACGGTCTCTCTGCTCCTTGCTTTCCTCATAGTATCGGAGATGGCAGTCCTTCATGGCGGGGAAGGCATGGTGGCAGAAATGGCTCCTGTGGCAGCAGGAACACAAGATGACAGGGTTGGAGGTCACAGCCCATCATGGGGCAGGAGCTCGAGGCAGCGCATTGCAGTCAGTCCAGACTGTGTATTCTGAATTGTTCTTTATGTATTTTGTGAACTAAACTCCCATTAAGTTGTATTATTTACCAGTATCATCTTTTCATTCTTACTACTTTATTGGCAATGATTTTAAAAAATATTTTATTTATTCATTTTCAAGCAGAGAGAGAGAGAACACACCAGGGTCACTTCCTTGTGGGTCTGGCTTATGTGGGTACTGGGGAATTGAACCGGGGGCTTTAGGCACTGGAGGCAAGTGCCTTAACCGCTGAGTCATCTCTCCAGCCCTCAATGATTTTTTTGTTTGTTTTGTTTTTCGGGGTAGGGTCTCGCTCTAGTCCAGGCTGACCTGGAATTCACTATGTAGTCTCAGGGTGGCCTTGAACTCACAGCAATCCTCCTACCTCTGCCTTCCAAGTGCTGGGATTAAAGGAGTGCGCCACCATGCCTGGCTGGCAATGATTTTTGATACACAAAAGTTTGTTTGATGTTCAATTCACCTTTGTGGCATTGGCTTATCTAAGAATGTGATGCCAAATCCCATGATGATTTATTCCTGTGCTTTCTTTTTTCTTCTCTGCTTTGGCCTCCCAAGTGCTAGGATTACAGGAGGTGCCACCATAGCCAGGTCTCCTGCTATTCTTAATTTCTGCCAGCTTGTAATTTTATCCATGGTATTCATCACTATTGGGCACACTACTGTATATGTTTTACTTGTCTATTTTCCTCCACTCTAATGTAACGCTCTGAGTAGGGACTTTCATTTGTTCATCCATCACACTCCCCTCAATGCTCAGACCAATGTATACTGCATATTGTATATAATGCATATTGTAGGCCTTCAATAAATATTTATTGAATTAGAAAAAAAACAGTATAATTGTGGCTAGATCTGCCCCTCCCTGGATTATGAGCTTTCTGCAGGCAGTGAGTCTCACATCGGAGTCCCCAGCACCTGACACTGGTACTCCCAACGCAATAGTAAGCATTGATTTTTTTAAAATCAATGAACCAACGAGAGGCCTGAAGCCTTTCACACCAATTCCCCCTCCTCCCAGAGTAGGGATCAAAGAGATTTAAATACCAACCCTCACGGCGCAGCCCTATCCTAAAACCCCCACAATAGCCGAGGGGGCCGGGGAGCGAGCGGGTCGAGCCTGCACCTGAGCACTGTGCCATGACGAGTCCCAAGGAGGCGGCAGATGGGACCGCATTTCAGATCCAAAAACGGGGGCCGACTTGGGACAGAAACGCGCCCCGCACTCCGGCGAGAGCGGCGCGGGCGGGGCGGGGACCGCCGCCGCCCAGCCTCGGTGCCGCAGCCCCGGGGGTGCGCACGTGCTCCCCGCCGCCCGGAGCCCCGAGCCCGCGGCGGGCCGTCCTCACTCACCGGGCCGGGTCCCGCGGGAACCTGAAGAAGGCCAAGTCCGACTGGGTGCTCTTCCGCGTGCAGTTGGGGGCCGCGCAGAAGTTCGGCATCGTCGCCCGCCGGCCGGCCCGGCTCCCCTTCCCGCCTGCTCAGGGCGGCCCGCCCGGGGCCGGGGCCGGGGCCGGGGCGGGAGGGGAGCCAGGCCCGCCGGCCGGCCGGCTCACTCGCTCGCTCACCCGGCAGGACCGGCCGCGCGCCGCGGAGGAGGGGCCGCCGGCCGGCGCAGGGAAGCCGCGAGGGGCCAGGAGGGGCGCGCGGCCCGAGGCCCGGCTGGGGACGCGGCTCCACAGTGCTGTGAGCGGCCGGGAGGATTTACCGCCGCAGCCGCCGCTGCCGCACCGCCCGGGACGCTGCCGCCTCCTTCCCACAATGCTCCTCGGCGCGCGCCCGCCCGAGGGGGCCTCTCTTCCCTCGGCCTTCCTTCCCCGCCCTCTCCTCCCGCGGGCGCGCACGCGCACGCGCACGCAAGGAAGCACGCCTGCCGGGGCCGGGGGCCGGAGACGCGGCCGTAGTGCGCCTGCGCACAGCCTCACCTCAGGGGAAGGCACTGCGCATGCGGCCTCGCTTCCAGGGACCTTCAGAACTCCGGGAGGTTTGGCGTGGGCGGGTCTGTGCAGGTCTGCGGCGAGCGTGCACCGGGCATCATGGCTCTAAGAGCGTAAGCTCCCAGCTTTGGGGAGTCCATGACGGTCTTAAGGGCCGAGGAGTCAGGATGACCTAGCCGTGGGCTGAGATTGAACAGTCCTTTCTGCCTCTCTCCAGTCGGGATGTCCTGAGAAGTGGGGCTCCCTAGCCCGACGGAGCCGCAGGAAAGCGATGCCCTGGAGGCTTCCAGAGGAACGGGGCTCCTTGCACCGTTAGACCAAAGCATCCTAGAGATTGATGGGTCCTTCGGTCTTTCCCACACAGTTCCCCATAGGGTTTGTTGCCAAAATGAGTGACCGCTATTTAGAACAAAGGATTAGTATCAAATTTTGTGTGAAATTGAACAAGCCTTCCACTGAGACCCACCGTCTTTTGAAGGAAGCCTATGGGGATGAAGTAATGTCAAGGGCCCGAGTTTTTGACTGGCACACAAGGACGAGAAGACATTCCAGACGATGCCCAAAGGACATGAAAATATCCAGATGGTGAAGGACTGGGTTTGTTCAAATAGGCAGTTAACGGTGAGATGGATGGCTGAAGAATTAAGTTTAGATAAGGAAACTGTTAGGCTCATTCTGAAAGAAAACTTGAGCATGAGCAAAGTTTCTGCCAAAGATATATCGGATCTTTTTTTTGTTTGTTTTTTGGCGATCTTCCTACCTCTGCCTCCCGAGTGCTGGGATTAATGTGATTTCTCTGTTGTATTTCATCCTGTGAGTAGGGCTGGAGCGATCCTGGGAATGCTGCTGGACTCTGGCTGGAATGCAGGGCACTAGCCGCAAAATGGGTCCAAATAAGGTATGGGCACAAGTACACAGAAGCAGGTGATTAGAAGTGTGGATTCAGATGGTTCCAAGTGGCTCAGGAAGAGAATGTAAAAGATCATGTCCCCAGTCGTAGTTAGATTGAACTGCCACTTGGATTCATTTGCAGTGCTTCCCAGAAAAGATTCAGTGATTACAAGGAGCCTCAGATTTTGGGGAGTTAAAATTACTGCCATAGCATCCAGAGTAAATCACTCATATGGCTGCTCAGAATCTTAATCTCAGAGCCAGTTTATGGGCTCATAGGCAGCAGGAAAGTTCTTCATATAACAGTGTTCCTGCCCATCTGCTGAGTCTACTTACTTTCCAGGCATCTTGAGCTCCTGGTCCTGTAGACTCAGCTCCAGCCAGGACCCACATTAAAGACTCTTCTTGGCCCTTTCCGACAGCTCTCAATTCTCCACCACTTGGCTGTTGATTCTCTGACTATTTCGTGCTGTTTCCTGGCTCTGGACCACGTCTACATTTCCAGGAGCTGCATGTGCTCCTTGAATTGCCCTTCCGGGTATGCTTTTTTACTCACCTCACAACTCATCTTCCTTCTGAATTTTGGGTCCCTCTTTCAGATCCTGATTCCAGCGATAGTTCTGTTGGAACAGTTTCTCCTCCAGTGTTGGTCCCAGGTTGCCTTCCTAGACTTAAGAGATGGGGTAGGGTGGCACGGAGGAGGGATGATGTGTACTGTGTTTGCTGCTTATATGAGACATATGTATGTACCTGAGCGAAGGCCAGTCGCTACTCCGCTGTCTCAGGGCAGGTCCACAGAGCTGGAGGGCCGACACAGGGGGATCCTGCGAGACACAGACGCAAGCAGATGTGTATAGTGTATCCACGTGGTTCTTTATTCAATTGGGGGAACTTACATTTATAGGAAAAAGGGGGTCAGGGGGATGGGAAATAGGGAAGAGAAAAGGGGATTGGTCAATCGGGGTGGTGAGTTAGCAGCCTGCCTTTGGATAGGTGAGTATGGACAACCTGAGAATATCTAATTTGGGGGGCCTGAGTGGCGGGAAATACGTGATTCTAGCCACAGTCCGTGGGGTGGGTATAAGGAAGTTTGTCAGTCATGCTGAGATGGGAATGCTGATTCCTGTGGCTAGCCCATGGGGAGTTGGGAGTCAGGGTTGATGGAAACGCTTACCGAATTATCCGGGTTTCACCTCACTCATACATTCTTAACCCTTTGTTCTCCATGCCCTCAGTAGCAGTGCCAACAAGCAGCGTCCAACAAGGGAGGTAGGAGGAAGGGCCTACCTCTCTTAACACACCGTCATTTGCACTCCCCAGACACACCACTTTCTTAGGGAAGCAATTTGGTTATCTCTAGTCGCTAAAGTCATGAACCATTTCAGAATATGACATCCAGCAACTGCATTTTCCTAGCAGGAGACACTCTTAACTCAAGAGACCAATCCTGGCTTTCTGTGCATTGTCAGCCAACCTGCCTTATTTTCAAGTTGAACAGTCAGTAGATGCTGGCTTTCAGATTGGTCTTCCTCCCTACCCTTACCTTTACCCCTATTCTGGTTCAGAGTTCACCTAAAATACTCTATGCTACAACTGAAAGTCCTGGAGGAGTGCCTACCTACCTTTCTTCCCATCACTGATTTTATCTAAGTCCCCACCTTTCCTCACTCCACCCCACATTGATCCAAATGCCCTAAAAGCAGTCATCAAAAATTGTGCACTGAATCTTTGATGTAGGAAAACATGAGAATGAATCTCCAGTCCTCTGACTTCTGCCCTGGGCTTGTGTGTTCTTGATGAACCTTCAGGCTGAGCTTGGTAGTACATACCAGTAATCCCAGTACTAGGGAGGCTGAGGAAGTAGAATTGTGGGTTTAAGGCCAGCCTGAGCTGTATAGTAAGACTATCTTTAAAAAATTAAGATGAGATGCTGGCATTTTGGAAAAAAGATTGTCTATCTGGGGGGCTGTTTTCTAGAGTCTTCCTTTCAGATCCAATCCACACTGGCCACTGGAGGTGTGCCTGAAATAAATCCAGATGCTAAAGGACTTGGGGACACCTAGTAAAAGGTGTGGCATGCTGTTGGGGAACTGTCACCACATCCCACAGTGTTGGGTGTGCTTGCTGTTCTCAGATACTGTGACAAGCACTTCTTAGTAGACTTGATGACTGTGTCACTCGCCAGGGTCTGTGTTCAGTTAACAAAACCTCCAGTGACTCCTGAACTGCGTTCCTCTGCATTCTCCAGGGGAAGCTGCTGGTGGATCCTCCTGCCCAGATTTTCCAGGTTTTCACATCCTATCCCAGGCAGCCCTCGTGGATTTAAGTCCTTGACTCTCTGCCTTTCCAGATCCTTGCAAATACTGGGCAAATTGTTTCATTCTTCTCCCAGTATTAATATCCATAAACAGAAGGGAGCTCCAAGGACCCACTTGGGTCTAGTGCAGGCACCAGCAGACTATCTAAGGAATAACCTGTATTTACTGAGCCATATGGTCTCTGATACAACTACTGAGCATTTTAGTGCAAAACCAGACATGGCTAGTATGGAAACAGATGAGTGTGGCTGTGTTCCAGTGAAATGCCATAAATGGATACTTGAATTTGAATTTCATATAGCTTTCACAAAATATTTTGGTTTTTCTCCTCAATCATTAAAAAATTTTTTTTAATATGGACCATAAAAAAACAAGTGACGAATTATATTTGGCCCATGGGCCATAGTTTGCCTACTCCTAATCTAGTGCATGTAAAGTGTGTGTATAAAGGTGACAGATGATTGATTGTTTTCCATCAATAACATTGTTCATGCCAAGTCAGTCTGGCAGTGTCTCACAATTTACTGTGTAGGAACTGTGGGATATTGGAAAGAATCTTTATGAGACCAGGAGAATGAACTAGAGCTGGATAATTGCTTATTTCTCCTTTACTGTATTCTGATTCACAAGATGAACTGTGTGTTGCTTTTCACTGAAAATGGTATTACATAAACGACCACCTACATTATTCCTCCACCTACATTATTCTTGTGAAACATCTCAGATCTATTTTGGCAGTATTGAAAATGGCATTGAAAAGAAGAAGAGAACAATGAAAAAAAAATAAAGAAAGTGATGTTGAGTTACAACCCAAAATAATGAACTTTAGTTGTTCCAGAAATGCCTGTCCTTTGGGCAGCATTTGAATAAATTCATGTTATAGCCGGGCGTGGTGGCACACGCCTTTAATCCCAGTATTCGGGAGGCGGAGGTAGGAGGATCGCCATGAGTTCAAGGCCACCCTGAGACTACCTAGTGAATTCCAGGTCAGCCTGGGCTAGAGCGAGACCCTACCTCGAAAAAACAAACAAACAAAAAGAATAAATTCATGTTATCACATAGCATACTGTGTGTGTGCGCGATAGGGTGACAAATTTCACTGAAGTATATTTTTGTATACACACACACATAAACTAGTGCTGAGGGGAACTATTTCCCTTTCTCCTAAAGAGGTCTTTATTGTGTCACTTTTATTTAAACTGGTTTTCCAAAGCTATAGTAGAGTTTCAGGATTGAGCAGACCTTTACAAGAGTGGCTGGTAGTAGGCCAGTCATGGTTCTCCTGAACCAGGAATGATTCAATCCTGCAGCTGCTACAAGACTATCTGAAAGAAGATCCTGTGCTAATTCATTCAACCAATGTGTATTGAGTGGCTTGTGTGCCAGACTCCATCCCGTGTGCTGCAATGCAACAATGGACAAAACAGACAAGGCCTTGGATCTGACAGTCTGAAATCTAATTATGTTTCTCCTCCACTTTTGCAAAACTTCTGTTCCGTGTGCTCACACTAACTCATTAATTGTGTGCTTGGACATAGGCATGACCTTTGCCATTGGCCCTTGTTCTGTGGTCATAATGCCTCTCCAGCTGCATTAATCATTTGAGGACTGTATGTTCCACTTAAATTTTATTACCCTTTACATAGATGTGCATTAATAGAAAAACATGCTGGCAATGGTGTAGGTGTAAATTGGCAACAGCTTTCTGAAAAGCAATTTGAAAGTATCTATTAGGAGCTTTAAAAAAATGTTTAAATCCTCTGATCCTCCAATTCTGCTTCTGGGAATCTGTCCTAAAGAAACAGTCTAAAATGTGGGCACAGTTTATGCTTAATAATCTGAAAGTCTAACAGTAGAAAATTGCTTAATTACAGTGTGACTACACAATGGGCTACTATGCAATTATCGTTATGAAAGCTAAAGAAGGGGGAGAGAGACAGTTCAGTGGTTAAGTGTGTTCCCTGTCAAACATGGAGGTTCTGAGGCCTGAAACCACTGCAGTTTGAATCTTCAGATCCCACTTAAACAGCTGGGTGTGGCCATGTGCACCTGTAACCCCAGTGCTACAAAGGGAAGCAGAGACCAGGCAGTTGCCTGGGCTCGTTTAAAACAGCAAGCTCTGGTATCAGAGACTCCTGCTCAAGTAACAAGGGTCAGAAGAGCAATGGAGTGGGACTCTAGATGTTTGGGATGCTGCAAGGGCACATACACATGCATACACCACTCACACCACAACGCACACACCACATTCCATACACACAAGCAGAAGAGAAAGAAGGAAAGCCAATGATTAGTGGAAAGGAGGTAGAAGATTGTATATATACATCCAAAAATGTTTTTAGATAACTAGAGAGGGTATAGTGACTCCTGAGTTGTTGGATTATGAGTGTTTATATGTTTTCTGATTTGTGCTTTTAAAGATATTTCTCCAAGCTGTTCATACTTTTAGCAGCAGCAACAACAAAATGGCATCAGAAGTTGGCAGTGGAAAGACTGAGGCCACTGCACTAATTTGATCCATGAACAATTACTGCTCAGTCAGCACGTAGCTGTATGATACTGTGTTGGTAGCGGGAACGGGCCAACGGAAAAAGGATCTTCCCTCAGGAGAAGGAATGTGACCAAGATCCCAACCAGAAAACCAAAGTGGTTATGAAAAGACACTCCAGAATGGCATGTTCCTATTATGTTAGCGTAGGTAGGTAAATGAGAGCTTATGAATCAAATATATTCTATCACATGGAAAGGACATGAGATTCTCTCCTGGGTGGATTTAGCCTCATTTGGATTTCACTGTCACATTCTCACATATAAAGTGAATTAAGATGTATTTTATTATAACCAATTCTCTGGAGAATCCTTGAGCCTTCCATATAATTTCTTGAGTGTAGGAATATCTTGACACGTGCCGAATCTACCTCTTCCCACACTGGGACACTCAAGTGACATAGATGTACACTGGGATATTTGGTACTTTACACTGAGAATGCTAGGTGCAGAACATAAGACACCTTTTATTTATTATTTATTTATTTATTTATTTTGGTTTTTCGAGGTAGGGTCTCGCTGTAGTCTAGGCTGACCTGGAATTAATTCACTATGTAGTCTCAAGGTGGCCTCAAACTCATGGCAATCCTCCTACCTCTGCCTCCCGAGTGCTGGGATTAAAGGCGTGTGCCACCACGCCCGGCTTAAGACACCTTTTAAAAACATTTTTATTGGGCTGAAGAGATGGCTTAGCGGTTAAGGCGTTTTCCTGCAATGCAGAAGGACCAGAGTTCAATTCCCCAGTGCCCATATAAAGCCAGATGCACAAGAGGCTGTCTGGAGGCCCTGGTGTGCCCATTCTCTCTCTGCCTCTCTCTCTCCCTCTCCCTCTCTCCTCTTTCTCTCTCTCAAATAAATAAATAAAATATT